>CM019064.1:14405850-14593350 GCA_009667805.1 Leptobrachium leishanense
TCCAGTGGTAACATCTCTACCATTCAAACATGGAGAAGCAAGTCAAATCCCGTTCAGCACATCCCTCCAACACAACTGTGGAGAAGCAAGTCTCGACTTTACAAGAAGCAGGTTCAACCTAACCAGGTCACTGCTCTACAATCATGGAAAGACGACTCGATCCCGCTCAGAAGACGCCACCAGCGAGTGTCCTTTGGCAAGACTTAGACACCTAACGATATGGATGCGCCTACCTCACAAATACTTGCACATCTCATAGATTGTAAGTTCCCTTGGGAACAGGGAGCCCCTGAATCAGGCCGTATCATCCATGTGTGGTATTCCAATGTATCAAACTCCATGTACACTGAACTTGTAAAGTGCTGCGGAATATGTGGCACTATATAAATAAAGGATAATAAGAATAAAATGTGAAAGTAAATAAATATTATAATTATATTATTATAATGATAATAAGGAAAGTATATAGCGTGCACAGTTTTGTTTAGGATTGCGTAGAATACCTGGCTGGCTACGTAGCTAGATTCAGGTTAGTGCTTGTCATAACAGGCTTTCCGGATGCTAAAGGTGCAGGGCAGATTTACGAAACGGATTCAGACCTCACAGTGGAGCGACACATAAAGTTAATTATCAGATTTCACATTTTAATTTCCAATCTTAATACAGTCAGGAGTGAGGGCAGCCATGTGGCCTTATTATACACCTTGATATTAAGCCATCATAACATATTACGTGCCAGTCACTCCATCTCTTTGTCTACGCTTTCAGGGTCTTTACATTTCAGGCAAACACACAAATGATGATTGACGCTTATTTTTTTTAAGTGCGACTCGCAGCTCATTTCTTATTCAAGAGAGTCTTTCAGTCGTAGATCTGATCGCTCCTAGGACCGAGCAAACTTCAGAAAGCCAAATGCATGAATGCATAATGTGTCTATTGTGCTGGCACTTCAGTCGGCAAATATGTACAAGGTAACATACTTACCTGGAAACTGTTCCAATTTCTCCTCTGTGATCGCCACCAGTATTACCGGACATTGCCACTTGATCCACGGTGTAAATCCAGTTTGATCCACTCATATGATAAGATCCTCTTAAAAAGCAGAAACTATAAGTTCCAAAAATTACTCTTTATATACAGAGACCTAGGTCCAGAGTCGGCATCTTCATTAGGCGAACAAGAAGATAGCACCAATCAGGTGCGGGCTCCACTACGGCACGGCAGTTGAACAGATGGAGGATCTAATGCGCTCCCTAGACTTATTAAGCTTTTGTAAAGAACCTCTAATCCTAACACACAGTAGAAAGCACAACCTACATTGCCGGTCCTTAAAATGGCCAGTAATAAACTACCTACAAAAATAAAGACAGAATGTAAAGTCCAGGGAAAAGCCAAGGTCATGAGCCAGAGGAGGTAGTCGTAGAAGCCAAGGTCAGCAACAAGGGAGATTCTCATTCAAGCCAGAAATTGAGGAGTACCAGAAGTCAGAATGGTTGATATGGAAAGCCAAGGTCAGAACGCTGAAGTAACAAAGATAAGTGTAACACACTCTCGAATAATAGAAACCACAACAAAGCACTGAGGAAATGACGCCAAAGATATATATTTAGACAAAGGTTAAATTTAATTCGGCCGCATCATAGCTGTGTGCCAAATCGTCCCCAATCGTCGCACTGCATCATACATCTGACACATGGAAGAAGGCCATAAAAATCTGACGCCAGCGAGTGTCCAGCGTCATTAATGCAATAAGACGGGAGCACCACAGCCCTACGATGCCACAAACCAGAGGAATGACTTGAGGAGGTGCAAGAATCAACAAAGGGTAAGGGATTTGGAACTCGATTTGTGAAAGCCCTAAGCTACAGCCCAGCGAATAAACCATTGGTAAGGGGTGGGGTGTCTCCAAAATACTGTGTGGATGGGTGGCATTGTTTGTGAATTCCAGGGAGCATACTGTCCAGTCTGAAACTCCACAACACTCTTCTGAAAACGTTTAGTGGACTGATGAGACTAGGTTGCTTGGGAAGAACACACAGCACTACGCATGGCATAAAATGCTCACTGAAAACCAACATGAAAACCTCACCCCAACGGTTAAGTACGGTGCAAGGAGCATCATGATTTGGGGTCATTTCAGGGACCTGAACCACTTGGCGTCTTTGATGGAACAAATGAATCCACTACTAATATAAGATATCCCACAGCAGGGATCTCAAACCATGCCCTCCCAGATGTTTCTGAACTTTACCCCTCCATGAAATCTAGCCAAAGAATTCCGGGAATTGTATGCAATAAACATCCTAGAGGCCAGAGTTTGAGATCCCTGTCATACAGACTGCTACACAATGACTTCAAGAAAAAGAAAATCCACTTTGTGGTGTGGCCCAGTCAGTGCCCAGACCAAAAACCCATTGGAGGTGACATGAAATGACCTCCAGGTGCTGTTCACATGGCAGAGCTGAAGCAGTTTTGTAGGGGAGTGTTGTCCGAAATCCCTCCTGTATGTTGTGCAGGTCTAAACTGCATCCAACGGAACTACTAGACATGTGCATGGCCCAAATGTTTTTGTTTCATTGAGTTTCGGATTCTTTCGTTACAGTTTGTTTAGTTTCGTTTCTATTCGTTAAGGTAATTTGGACTGATTCATTAATTCGGACGATCTGTATTTCGTTTTCGGATCGATTTGATGTTCGTTTTTATTAGTTATTTCGTGTTTCGGAAAGATTCGTATTTAATTTTTGTTACCAATTTCGTTTTTATTTTTGTATTTTAAAATGATTAAAAACAAAAACAAAAAGATACGGGGGACCCTTTCCTTGCTGCTTAAACCTATTCAGCACCATGGAGAGCAGAATTTAACCCTTTGCTGGGATATAAGCTGTGCCCTTTGAGATGCCCAATGCCCATTAACCCCTGACTGGGATATAAACTGTGCCCTGTGAGATGCCATTAACCCATTGTTTTGTTTTGAATTGCATTGATTTTTTTTTATTTTTCGTCTTTGATCAGTTTTGTTTCGTTTTTTCCGCTGCCACTGTGATTCGTATTTTTGGACCAATTTGGAATTTCGGATTGCTGATTTTCGTTTTCGGAAATGCTTCCGAAAACTAAAATTGGTGGATTTTCGCCCGAATTTCAATTCGGATGAAATGAAACGCACATGTCTAGGAACTACTTGGTTGAGGTTATTGCTGCCAAAGGACGATCAACTAGCTATAAAATCCATGTTTTCTGTTACTTTTTCTGCAGCACTTTGAAGGTTTTATGGGATGTGTTCAATAAAGACACCACATGTTAGAATGGTTTGGGTTCATCTATACTTTTGACAATGACATTATATTTTATGACCAATTCACTAGAATCCCAACCAATTTCAAAGGGTTCATATACTTTTTTCTTGCCTCTGTGGTAGAGATGAGCACACAAACTCTCCATTAATATCCCTCACAGCTGAGTCTTTCCTGAACGTCGTGTGTGTCGCTAGATAAATCACTCACACTTTTCCTGTCACTCCGGCAAATTCAATTGCCAAGCTTTTAAGGCCCCCCTAAGACAATCCGGCACTCTCATCTGCGATGCTAGGTGGTCTCGGATACACAAAGTATCTCTAAAATGACTAGTAATCCCTATTTCTCGTTTATCTTTTTCTTCTTTCTTCTGTCAGCTTCGATTATTTTTCCTCCAACTGCTTTTCCCTCAAAAGAAGAGAAAACCGCAAGAGAGGTTTCTAAAAATTCTTTAACATTATTTTAATCTTTTTAGCAGAAAGTTACATTTTAATTGTGATTGCAATTTGTGTTTTTTGAGAAAAAATGCACAAGTCCATTAACCATAGGAGTGATAAACTGCAAGATGTTTATCTAATATCGAGTTTGATTTTTAGTTTTGTTCTATTTTTACTTTTATTTTACTTCTTTTTTTTTCAGTTTTAACTTTTTATAATTATTAGTTTTGTCCATGCCATGCAACGTATGGGCTTCTTAGGTTTCGCTTTTGTTATTTTGTTTTTTAGTGCTTATTTAAGAGCACCAGAGGACTGGTGAGACCTCACTTGGAGTACTGTGTGCAGTACTGGAGACCGTATCTCCAGAAGGATATAGACATCTTAGAGAGAGTTCAGAGAAGGGCTACTAAAATGGTGTACGGCTTGAAGGAGAAAAGTTACCAGGAAAGGCTTAATGATCTTAACATGTACAGCTTGGAAAAAAGACGAGACAGAGGAGATATGATAGAAACATTTAAATACGTAAAGGGAATCCACAAGGTAGAGGAAGGGAGTATATTTAAACGGAAACAAAGTAGCAAAACAAGAGGACATAGTCTTAGATTAAAGGGGCAAAGGTTTAAAAGTAACACCAGGAAGCATTATTTTACTGAGAGGGTGGTGGATACATGGAACAGTCTTCCAGTTGAAGTGGTAGAGGCCAAAACAGTAATTGAATTTAAGCAAGCAAGGGATAGGCATAAGGCTATCCTAAACAAAAGATAAATCCAGGTAAAGTATCCATGTAATTGGGCAGACTAGATGGGCCGAAAGGTTCTTATCTGCTGACATTTTTCTATGTTTCTAATGGCAAGTAGTAGTAGGTGCTTCCCCGCAGTGTGTGGATTCATATGCTGCATTAATTATACCGCAGAGAGGCGCTTCCCAGCCGTGTGCGGAGTCATATGCTGCATTAATTATACCGCAGAGAGGCGCTTCCCAGCAGTGTGTGGATTCATATGCTGCATTAATTATACTGTAGAGAGGCGCTTCCCAGCAGTGTGTGGATTCATATGCTGCATTAATTATACTGCAGAGAGGTGCTTCCCAGCAGTGTGTGGATTCATATGCTGCATTAATTATACTGCAGAGAGGTGCTTCCCAGCAGTGTGTGGATTCATATGCTGCATTAATTATACCACAGAGAGGCGCTTCCCAGCAGTGTGTGGATTCATATGCTGCATTAATTATACTGCAGAGAGGCGCTTCCCAGCAGTGTGTGGATTCATATGCTGCATTAATTATACTGCAGAGAGGCGCTTCCCAGCTGTGTGTGGATTCATATGCTGCACTAATTATACCGCAGAGAGGCGCTTCTTCCCAGCAGTGTGTGGATTCATATGCTGCATTAATTATACTGCAGAGAGGTGCTTCCCAGCAGTGTGTGGATTCATATGTTGCATTAATTATACTGCAGAGAGGCGCTTCTTCCCAGCAGTGTGTGGATTCATATGCTACATTAATTATACAGCAGAGAGGCGCTTCTTCCCAGCAGTGTGTGGATTCATATGTTGCATTAATTATACTGCAGAGAGGCGCTTCCCAGCAGTGTGTGGATTCATATGCTGCATTAATTATACCACAGAGAGGTGCTTCCCTGCAGTGTGTGGATTCATATGCTGCATTAATTATACCGCAGAGAGGTGCTTCTTCCCAGCAGTGTGTGGATTCATATGCTGCATTAATTATACCGCAGAGAGGCGCTTCTTCCCAGCAGTGTGTGGATTCATATGCTGCATTAATTATACTGCAGAGAGGCGCTTCCCAGCAGTGTGCGGATTCATATGCTGCATTAATTATACTGCAGAGAGGCGCTTCCCAGCAGTGTGTGGATTCATATGCTGCATTAATTATACTGCAGAGAGGCGCTTCCCAGCTGTGTGTGGATTCATATGCTGCACTAATTATACCGCAGAGAGGCGCTTCTTCCCAGCAGTGTGTGGATTCATATGCTGCATTAATTATACTGCAGAGAGGTGCTTCCCAGCAGTGTGTGGATTCATATGTTGCATTAATTATACTGCAGAGAGGCGCTTCTTCCCAGCAGTGGTGTGGATTCATATGCTACATTAATTATACAGCAGAGAGGCGCTTCTTCCCAGCAGTGTGTGGATTCATATGTTGCATTAATTATACTGCAGAGAGGCGCTTCTTCCCAGCAGTGTATGGATTCTTATGCTGCATTAATTATACTGCAGAGAGCGCTTCTTCCCAGCAGTGGTGTGGATTCATATGCCTGCATTAATTATACTGCAGAGAGGCGCTTCTTCCCAGCAGTGTGTGGATTCATATGTTGCATTAATTATTACTGCAGAGAGGCGCTTCTTCCCAGCAGTGTGTGGATTCATATGCTGCATTAATTATACAGCAGAGAGGCACTTCTTCCCAGCAGTGTGTGGATTCATATGTTGCATTAATTATACTGCAGAGAGGCGCTTCCCAGCAGTGTGCGGATTCATATGCTGCATTAATTATACCGCAGAGAGGCGCTTCCCAGCAGTGTGTGGATTCATATGCTGCATTAATTATACCGCAGAGAGGTGCTTCCCAGCAGTGTGCGGATTCATATGCTGCACTAATTATACCGCAGAGAGGCGCTTCTTCCCAGCAGTGTGTGGATTCATATGCTGCATTAATTATACTGCAGAGAGGTGCTTCCCAGCAGTGTGTGGATTCATATGCTGCATTAATTATATCGCAAAGAGGTGCTTCCCAGCAGTGTGGGATTCATATATGCTGCATTAATTATACTGCAAGAGAGGCGCTTCTTCCCAGCAGTGTGTGGATTCATATGCTGCATTAATTATATCGCAAAGAGGTGCTTCCCAGCAGTGTGTGGATTCATATGCTGCATTAATTATACTGCAGAGGGCGCTTCCCAGCTGTGTGTGATTCATATGCTGCATTAATTAACCGCAGAGAGGTGCTTCCCAGCAGTGTGTGGATTCATATGCTGCATTAATTATACCGCAGAGAGGCGCTTCTTCCCATCAGTGTGTGGATTTATATGCTACACTAATTATACTGCAGAGAGGTGCTTCCCAGCTGTGTGTGGATTCACATGCTGCATTAATTATACTGCAGAGAGGCGCTCCCAGCAGTGTGCGGATTCATATGCTGCATTAATATACTGCAGAGAGGCGCTTCCCAGCAGTGTGTGGATTCATATGCTGCATTAATTATACTGCAGAGAGGCGCTTCCCAGCAGTGTGTGATTCATATGCTGCACTAATTATACCGCAGAGAGGCGCTTCTTCCCAGCAGTGTGTGATTCATATGCTGCATAATTATACTGCAGAGAGGTGCTTCCCAGCAGTGTGTGTGGATTCATATGTTGCATTAATTATACTGCAGAGAGGCGCTTCTTCCCAGCAGTGTGTGGATTCATATGCTACATTAATTATACAGCAGAGAGGCGCTTCTTCCCAGCAGTGTGTGGATTCATATGTTGCATTAATTATACTGCAGAGAGGCGCTTCTTCCCAGCAGTGTATGGATTCTTATGCTGCATTAATTATACTGCAGAGAGGCGCTTCTTCCCAGCAGTGTGTGGATTCATATGCTGCATTAATTATACTGCAGAGAGGCGCTTCTTCCCAGCAGTGTGTGGATTCATATGTTGCATTAATTATACTGCAGAGAGGCGCTTCTTCCCAGCAGTGTGTGGATTCATATGCTACATTAATTATACAGCAGAGAGGCACTTCTTCCCAGCAGTGTGTGGATTCATATGTTGCATTAATTATACTGCAGAGAGGCGCTTCCCAGCAGTGTGCGGATTCATATGCTGCATTAATTATACCGCAGAGAGGCGCTTCCCAGCAGTGTGTGGATTCATATGCTGCATTAATTATACCGCAGAGAGGTGCTTCCCAGCAGTGTGCGGATTCATATGCTGCACTAATTATACCGCAGAGAGGCGCTTCTTCCCAGCAGTGTGTGGATTCATATGCTGCATTAATTATACTGCAGAGAGGTGCTTCCCAGCAGTGTGTGGATTCATATGCTGCATTAATTATATCGCAAAGAGGTGCTTCCCAGCAGTGTGTGGATTCATATGCTGCATTAATTATACTGCAGAGAGGTGCTTCTTCCCAGCAGTGTGTGGATTCATATGCTGCATTAATTATATCGCAAAGAGGTGCTTCCCAGCAGTGTGTGGATTCATATGCTGCATTAATTATACTGCAGAGAGGCGCTTCCCAGCTGTGTGTGGATTCATATGCTGCATTAATTATACCGCAGAGAGGTGCTTCCCAGCAGTGTGTGGATTCATATGCTGCATTAATTATACCGCAGAGAGGCGCTTCTTCCCATCAGTGTGTGGATTTATATGCTACACTAATTATACTGCAGAGAGGTGCTTCCCAGCTGTGTGTGGATTCACATGCTGCATTAATTATACTGCAGAGAGGCGCTTCTTCCCAGCAGTGTGTGGATTCATATGTTGCATTAATTATACTGCAGAGAGGCGCTTCTTCCCAGCAGTGTGCGGATTCATATGCTGCATTAATTATACTGCAGAGAGGTGCTTCCCAGCAGTGTGTGGATTCATATGCTGCATTAATTATACAGCAGAGAGGCGCTTCTTCCCAGCAGTGTGTGGATTCATATGTTGCATTAATTATACTGCAGAGAGGCGCTTCCCAGCAGTGTGTGGATTCATATGCTGCATTAATTATACTGCAGAGAGGCGCTTCCCAGCAGTGCGTGGATTCATATGCTGCATTAATTATACTGCAGAGAGGCGCTTCTTCCCAGCAGTGTGTGGATTCATATGCTGCATTAATTATACCACAGAGAGGTGCTTCCCAGCAGTGTGTGGATTCATATGCTGCATTAATTATACAGCAGAGAGGCGCTTCTTCCCAGCAGTGTGTGGATTCATATCCTGCATTAATTATACTGCAGAGAGGCGCTTCCCAGCAGTGTGTGGATTCATATGCTGCATTAATTATACCGCAGAGAGGCGCTTCTTCCCAGCAGTGTGTGGATTCATATGCTGCATTAATTATACTGCAGAGAGGTGCTTCCCAGCAGTGTGTGGATTCATATGCTGCATTAATTATACCGCAGAGAGGCGCTTCCCAGCAGTGTGTGGATTCATACGCTGCATTAATTATACTGCAGAGAGGCGCTTCCCAGCAGTGTGTGGATTCATATGCTGCATTAATTATACTGCAGAGAGGTGCTTCCCAGCAGTGCGTGGATTAATATGCTGCATTAATTATACTGCAGAGAGGCGCTTCCCAGCAGTGTGTGGATTCATATGCTGCATTAATTATACCACAGAGAGGTGCTTCTTCCCAGCAGTGTGTGGATTCATATGCTGCATTAATTATACCACAGAGAGGCGCTTCTTCCCAGCAGTGTCTGGATTCATATGCTGCATTAATTATACTGCAGAGAGGCGCTTCCCAGCAATGTGTGGATTCATATGCTACATTGAAACCTATGTTTTAAAAAGCCTTATTTATTTAAAGAAAGTAATAAAATAAATAAGTAAAGAAACTTTCATTTTATTGGTAGCAATCTACTTCCCATTCTTAAATAAGCAATGAAAAAGCTCATAATAAATGAAAAACTTACAGTTATTCAGAGAGAGGTGAAAAGCAGGAGAATTACTGGAGAATGGAAAATTCTAGGTCAGAATAGCCAAACCAAAAAAATTCTTCCATTCATGTCACTTTCCAAATCGGCTATTTTGACATAGAATTTTTCATTTTCCAGTCATTCTCCTGCTTTTCACCTCTCTCCGAATAACCCTGTAACTGATCTGAATCACCGAATCGATCTGAATCGATCCGAATCACAGAATCCCCGAAATTGAAAGAAAAACTGGCCGAAATGATCCGAAACGAAAAGAGGCACCTGAGAAAAAAAAAGGAAAAAATAGTCATGCACATCCCTACTGCTTGGAG
The DNA here is from genome assembly GCA_009667805.1 of Leptobrachium leishanense. Classification (NCBI taxonomy): domain Eukaryota; kingdom Metazoa; phylum Chordata; class Amphibia; order Anura; family Megophryidae; genus Leptobrachium; species Leptobrachium leishanense. The sequence continues at coordinate 14,415,538 of CM019064.1, forward strand.
CATCCTGAGGCTTAGCACCGCGTTATGGGGGCAGGCTGCTGGATTAGCGCCTGCCCCATAATGTCACGCTAAATCAGGGACGCTAAGGAGAAACCTGCAGGTGCACATTATCCTCCTTAGCGCCCTGGTATTAGCGTTTAGAACGTAATATGGCCCAGTATCCTGTATTCTAGTGGCGTGGTTTATTTTCAGCATCCAACGTAGCTAGTAAAACGAGTTGGACACACTGTATCCCCAGTTGCACGTTAGGCTTGATCACAGAAGAATCCTACATTCCTTGCAGTACATTAAAGAATGAATAAATGCTCCAGATTTTCTCTTTACAAGCTATTATGCTGCCAACTTTCTAGTAACTTCACGTCATAAATATTCGGATAAAAGACCATGCGGTTGAAGCCGTATCGTGGCTTTAGAGCATTACTGCTTTCTGAGCCCGGCTGGAAAATATCCATAATTTACCTGACACGGTTTAAACAGTCAGGCCGCTAATATATTTGTTCGAATAATCTTCTTATGTCACTGATGCATGCAGCTAATAAAGTTCAGACCTTTCCAGTCAGCAGCAAGAAAAATAACAAGGATTAGCATAAAGTTTCATACATCTGTTGCTTTCATTTGTAGCGCTATCCCAGAAGCCTCTCCTGATATCTTCAATTGCCTTCCCTTGACTCCTCGGCGACGCCAGTCATCTGTTAATAAGAGGAGCAGCCCAGCTGTTCTCCTCGACAGGGTTTTAGTTTATATTTCTCTACAAGTCAAAACAATAACACAACTTCATTTTAAGAAGAACTTATTAACCAAAACTTTTTTTTAAAACTGCATTTTAAAAGGGACACTCTAGGTATTGTGACCACTCTGGGTTATGTGAGTGGTCACGGTGCACTGAGTGTCTACATTCCTCTCCGCGGGACTCGCAGAGGGTTGATTAAAGCAGAATTAGGAGGAGAGGAATGGGCAGAAGCTCAATAGGGAAAAGAGAAGAGAGAGGTGGGGCAGAGGCACAACAGGGCAAAGAGAGATGGGCCTTAGGAACAACAGGGTAAAGATAGATGGGGCAGAGGAACAACAGTTTAAAGATAGATGGGACGGAGTCACACCAGGGCAAAGACAGAATGGACAGAGGCATGATAGGGCAAATAGAGATGGGCCTGAGGCACAACAGGGTGAAGATAGATGTGGCAGAGTCAAGACAGGGCAAGGAGAGATGGGACAGAGGCACAATAGGGCAAATACAGATTGCAACAGAGGCATGATAGGGCAAAGAGAGATGGGCCTGAGGCACATTAGGGTGAAGATAGATGTGGCAGAGTCACGACAGGGCAAATCTAGATGGGGACAGAGGTACAACAGGGCAAAGAGATAGATAGGGGTAGAGGCACAGCAGGGCAACGAGGGGTGGGGCAGAGGCACAAGAGGGAGAAGAGAGAAGGGGAGAGGCAATAAAAGAGGAGAAAGATGGACAGAAGCAAATTGGGCAGCAGATCATTGGATAGGGGCACATTGAGCAGCAGTGCAATGGGGCAGAAGGACATTGGGCAGCAGTGCAATTATTATTATTATTATTATTATTATTATTATTCTTTATTTATAAAGCGCCAGCATATTCTGCAGCGCTCTACAATAGGCACAGTATAGACAGGGTTACAATACAATACATTGAACAACATTTGACAAACAGTACAGGAGGAGATGAGGGCCCTATTCCCGTAGGAACTCACAATCTAGAAGGGTTGGGGTTGGAAACAGGAGGAGAGGACTGTAAGGTGAGAGTGATTGATGGTTGCGTCAGTGAGTTGGGTGGTAGGCTTCCCTAAATAGGAACGTTTTAAGGGAGCGTTTGAAGGAAGAGAAGTTAGGGGAAAGTCTGACAGTACGAGGGAGAGCGTTCCAGAGAGTGGGGGCTGCGCGTGAGAAATCCTGCAGTCTATCATGGGAAGAGGTGATGCAGGGAGACGCTAGGCGCAGGTCGCTGTTTGACCTTAGGGAGCGGGCTGGGGTGTATTTGGTGATTAGTGAGGACAGGTAGTGGGGAGCTGAGTTAGTGAGGGTTTTGTAGGTAAGGATAAGGATTTTGAACTTAATTCTGCAGTGGATGGGGAGCCAGTGAAGGGACTCGCAGAGGGGAGCGGCAGAGACAGAGCGGCAGGTGAGGTGAATTAGCCTAGCGGAGGCGTTCAGAATGGATTGTAGGGGGAGAGGTGGGACAGAGGGAGGCCAGATAAGAGATTATTGCAATAGTCAAGTCGGGAGATTACCAGGGCGTGTATGAGTTGTTTTGTGGTGACAGCGGTAAGAAATGGCAGAATTCTGGAAATATTACGCAGTTGGTATCGGCAGGAGGAGGAAAGAGACTTGATGTGGGGGATGAAGGAAAGAGCAGAGTCAAGTGTAACTCCAAGACAGCGCACTTGGTTTGATGGGAAGATGGTGATACCCTCCACCGTGATAGAGAAGTCAGGAGGTGGGTAGGCATTGGAGGGAGGAATATGTAGGAGCTCAGTCTTTGACATGTTGATCTGTAGGTGGTGGGAGGCCATCCAGGAGGAAATGCGAGATAAGCAGTCACTGACTTTGGAAAGGACAGGGGGAGAGAGATCAGGGGTAGAGAGGTAGATCTGAGTGTCATCAGCGTAGAGGTGGTAATTAAAGCCAAAGCTGTTGATGATTTTGCCCAGGGAGGAGGTGTAGATGGAAAAGAGCAGAGGACCAAGGACAGAGCCTTGAGGTACACCAACAGATAGAGGCAATGAAGAGGAGGAGTTACCAGCAAAGGGCACACAGAAGGACCTGTTGGATAAATAGGAGTCAACCCAAGCGAGTGCAGTGTCACCGAGACCCAGAGAGTTGAGGGTCTGTAGAAGAAGGGGTGGTCAACAGTGTCAAAAGCAGCCGAGAGGTCAAGCAGGATAAGAATAGAATAGTGGCCGTGTTTTTTAGCAGTTAGGAGGTCGTTGGTGATTTTGGTGAGGGCAGTTTCCATTGAGTGTAGGGGACGGAAGCCAGATTGCAGGGGGTCAAGTAGGGAATTGAAGGACAGGAAGAGGGAGAGGCGGTTGAAGACTAGTTTTTCTAAGAGCTTAGAGGTAAAGGGAAGCAGGGATACAGGGCGGTAGCTGGATGGAGAGTTGGGATCAAGGGATGGTTTCTTTAGTAAAGGGGTAACTAGCGCGTGTTTGAAGGCGGATGGGAAGGAGCCAGTGGAGAGAGATAGGCTGAATATGTGTGTGAGAGCAGGGGTGAGGGAGGAGGAGAGGGGAGGAATTAGATGTGAGGTAATGGGGTCGAGCGGGCACGTGGTGAGATGTGACGAGGACAATAAGGAATTGACTTCCTCCTCAGTGGCTGGGAGGAAGCGGCAGAGGATGGCAGAGGGGACCTCTGGGAGTGGAGGTGGCAGATAACTATCTTGTGTTGGGATGTTGCTTCTGATAGTTAGAGTTTTACTGAGGAAGTAGTCTGCCAGGTCTTGAGCACTGAAGGCAGCTGAGGGGGGAGGTGCAGGTGGGTAGAGGAGGGTGTTGAAGGTGGACCAGAGCCGTTTAGGGTTGGAGGACAGCATAGATATAAGAGATGAGAAGAAGGATTGTTTGGCCAAGTGGAGGGCAGAGGTGTATGACCGGAGAATAAACTTGAAGTGAACAAAATCAGCTTCAGAGCGGGATTTCCTCCAGGCACGCTCTGCAGTGCGGGAGCATCTTTGCAGGTAGCGTGTCTGGAGGGTGTGCCAGGGCTGAAGCTGGTGGCGTGGGGCCTTACAGAGTCGAAGAGGAGCAAGAGTGTCTAGAGCAGAGATAAGAGTAGTGTTGTAGTGATTAGTGGCAGCATCAGGGCAGGTGAAGGATGAGGTGTGAGGGAGGTGGTGAAGTAGATTGGAGAATTGATGGGGATCCACAGCATGTAGATTTCTGCGAGTGTGCGTGCGGGGTGGGGGAGCAGGGTGTTTAGGAAGTCCAAATAGTTTGAAAGAGAGAAGGTGGTGGTCAGAGATGGGGAAAGAGCGACAGTTGAACTCAGAAATGGAGCAGAGGTTGGAAAAGACAAGGTCAATAGCGTGACCATCGCGGTGGGTAGGGAGGAGGGAGGATTGTGTGAGTCCAAGGGAGGACGTGAATGAAAGAAGTTTGGAGGAAGCAGGGGCAGAAGGATCATCAATGGGAATGTTGAAGTCCCCGAGAATTAGGCATGGAAGATTAGAAGACAGGGAGTGAGAAAGCCAGGTAGCAAAGTGGTCAAAGAACTGGGAGGTTGGTCCCGGTGGGCGGTAGATGACTGCCACCCTGAGAGCCAGAGGAGAGAACAGGCGTATGCAGTGTGTCTCGAAGGAGGAGAAGGAGAGGGATGGGGGTGGAGGGAGATGCTGGTAGGTGCAGGTGGGAGAGAGCAGGATTCCGACCCGCCACCATTTCTCTCACCTGGTCTGGGGGTATGGCTCAAGTGTAGACCGCCATGTGAGAGAGCAGCAACGGAGAGTTAGCGAGAGTTAGGGAGTTAGCCAGGTTTCAGTTAAAGCTAGGAGGTTGAAGGAGTTTGAAAGGAAGAGGTCATGGATGGCTGTGAGTTTGTTGCACACAGAGCGAGCGTTCCAGAGGGCGCAGGAGAAAGAGGACAGGCGCTGAGGGATTATGGGAATGAGGTTGCTGAGCTTGCAGGGAGGTGATTTATGTGCGATGGAGATAGGATGAGAGGGAAGTATTGGATGTGTTGTGGGGCCAGGGTTAGGGGATATGTCACCTGCATAGAGTAGCAGCAGGAGGGTGAGAAAGAGAAGGTGGGAATGGGATTTGTGGGAGTGATTGGCAGCATGAGAGTTAGAGGGAGAACATGTTCTGAGGAAACAAAGGAGCTCATGCGAAGCCATCATGTGGGACGAGAGGAGGGAGGGAGAAATGCAGATAGTGTAGGGGTCTGTGGTAGAGGGGCAGGAGTTCCATTTAAGGAGAACGGTAGAAGTAAAGAGTAGAAGCGTGAGAGAAAGCATGATATAGACGTGTGTTTACCCAGAGTAACTAAAAAGTGGGCCTTGCAGTTCCGCAACTCCAGGAAATCAACTCTAAACTTCCACTTAAGAAGGCCACTTGGGGATGCCACAAGAGCCAAGGCTCACTGGAGCCACTCTTAGCTGTTATATAGGGCAGACTGATTGCATTCAGGCAGTTAAAAGGTAAACACCTGATGCTGGATGGGCTGTGTCAATAGGGCAGGAGATTCACATGCTAATTAGCAAAGCAAATGGTGGAGAAAGGAGACAAAAATAAATAAAAAAAGACCAAGGTAACGTTACAATGTGGGTGCCTGCAAATACTGGGTGATGGGGGTCATACCAGGAAAAGTATGCAGGGGATCAGTTGAAATGTGGGTGTCTGTGGATACTGGGTGATAGAGTCCTACCTGTGGAGAGAGGAGACACAGGAATTAGGGATCATGATGGTGGATGGCATAGGGCATCATGGATAAAACTGTTATTTAGGGCAGACAATGGGGCAGAGGGACATTGGGCAGCAGAGGGATGGGGCAGAGGCATATTGGGCAGCAGAGCAATGGGGCAGAGACACATTGGAAGTAGAGCAATGGGGCAGAGGTACAATGGGCAGCAGAGCAATTGGGCAGAGGCACAATCAAGAGAAGAGGAATGGGACAGGTCCACAATGGAGACGATGGACAATGAGCAGGAGAGTGATGAGGTAGAGTCACAAAGAGAAGGCGATGGCCAATGAAGCCCACCATTCGCACCATCAGGACGAAGTGACACCTAAGCCCTACAACGTGTAGTATAGGGTTTAACCATGTCATACTGCATTCTTTATCCTGAACACATTTATACATATATTACTCAAACAATCACTTGGTCTGAAGCAAGATTCAGCATCTCAAGGTGTGCCATAAAGTTGTTATGCCGACTTTGGCCCAACATTAACTGAATATTAACGGATGTAGGTAAAATCGGTAATGCTTTTTATGCGTACCAATGTCATTTGCTGTTACACATTTTATGGGGTGGGACACACTCATTTTATATAGAGAACATTATGTTCACTTTATTTTTACATTTTGGCTACTCCATCTAAATCAAACATGTCCGCCACTCCAATTACCACTGTGTATTCTTCTCCGTTTTTTACGAGTTCATATTAGATTATCTTCTCTTTTACGTTCACCGTGTTATTTTTAGGTCTGACAAAGCCAGATGCAATGTAACATATTCCTCGTTCCTCCCGACATCATTATTTGCAGAATCATTTCAATAAACAACGAAATAAGGAAGGTTCGTAAAGTCTTATTGAAGAATTTCCTCGCTTGTGTCATATGGCACCAGCTCCATTTTTAGGCCCACGGGGAAATTACAGCTATTAATAAGTACACTGTTATCAATATTTTCTTAGTCCAATACAACAGATTGCTTTCAGGAACATTAATTTTGCTCCTTTGCCTGTCAAGGAATGTGAGCTAATACATTTGTCAGTAAGTTTAATAGTTCGCTTTAGCGACGAGCTGTTATTCATCCCCCACCCCTCTTCCTACGGTTCTGTAAAAATAAAAATCTTTTATTCGGTACAATGTGCACAGATTGTAAGAATGTTACCGGCTCCTTCGTGACGATAAGAATCTTTAATTACGCCGGGCATTGTTTCTCTATACACGGCGTTGCCAAATATTAATTGTCGGCAACAGTATTTAATAAAGTCACACTCCGAGGTGGATCCATCAAACCTGCTAAAGAGATAAAACATATTCCTTAAATAATTAAGAAACAAAAAGATATTCCGTTCTTAAAGGTGTTCTTGACCACAAGAACCGATCCATCGGCAGCGATCTCCTCGTTACAGTTAATTAAACCTAATGTAAAGATCATCGAGATTTATAGTATCTCATCTGTGTATATTCCTACAATGTTTATAAGATTAAAAAAATATTTATGTCCATTGGGCGTGTTGGCTCATTTGCAACGACCTTTATCACAGTACACTTTAGGGTCTATTCACAAAGCACCGCAGTTGGGTAGCGGCCGACCAGACGTTGAATGCTGCCGAAAAAAGCCGACCAGCCGCCCAACAGGGGTAAAAAAAATTAACACAATTTTTAAAAGGCGTTTAAATCAAAGCGAATGAATGAAATCAAATGGAAATAATATATAAGGTCCTATCAATCACAATTAAATGGTCTGTTACAGAAAAAAAAAGTCATTAAAAAAAAAACGGTCAAAACTTTTGCCGAAAAAATACCGAAAAATGCCTAAAAAATTCTAAAAAATAAATTAATAAAGAGACTTTTTCTGCAAATGACATGAGTAAATAGTTGAATAAAAATTTAATAAAAACGGGGATTTTTTTAAATTGAAACCTATGGGATTCGCTTGTTTAAACTGTTGAACGGAACCACCAAAAATCTGAGCATTTCACTGACATTTCTCTGCTGTTTGGCATTCTCTGAATAGATTAACCATTACTTCTCTATGGGGAATTCACTGCCACCAAATGTCACCGTATTTCACTGGCAACTCACCAATATGAGGCAATTAACAGCTTTTTGAAGAGCCGGATTGCCACAAACTTGCACAGTATGGTGAAAATCACAGTCCGGTGCAATTCAGTGGCCAATTTGGCTCTCTTTGAATAACTTCTTTAATGTATGTCACAGTTTCACATTTTTAATCTCATACGAAATTGAAGTAAGAAAGGAAGGTTTTTAAAATATATTTATCTTGAGTAATTAATGCTCTGAAACTAAATTATGCAAAGAGCACTAATAACATGTTGAACACTTGATGCTTAAAGCTTGAGGACTTGACCTAGACTTGTCTGTCTTGTCTTGGGACTTGTCTCAGGACTTGCCTGTCTTGACTCGGGACATGACTCAGGACTTGACTTGGGACTTGCCTCTCTTGATTTGAGACATGCCTGTCTTGACTTGGGACTTAACTCAGGACTTGACTTGGGACTTGACTCAGGACTTTACTTGGGACTTGACTCAGGACTTGACTTGGGACTTGCCTCTCTTGACTTGAGACATGCCTCTCTTGACTTGAGACATGCCTCTCTTGACTTGGGACTTGCCTCTATTGACTTGAGATTTGACTTGGAACTTAAATACAAAGACTTGAGACTTACTTGTGACTTGCAAAACAATGACTTAGCCCCACCTCTGCTACACAAATCTTTCCACATGGGTTAGAGTCTTGAAGAGCTTCATATCACCTTTCTCCAATATGACCGGCATCAAAATTTCCAGGATAGAGCTTGAGATACAAGATCATTGAGGAGATAAGACGTGGTTAATTAGATAATGATTTGGATGAAAGAGTTAAATATTCCAGTAATAACCATGGTTTCAGGCACCGGGCCAGAGAACGAAATCCATCCTCGCCAAGCCAACAAACTCATGTGTACATTTTCTGTCTTACTGTAGTACAAGCTTCAACAAGCTGAAAAGATACTGATGCTTCCTCAAGGTTGTCCATGGAAAACCTGGCTACCCCTTTCAGATCTTGGCAGTTCTTTCCCATCAGTAGAGTGATTCCCCGAAAGCTGCCAAAAGGCACACTGCTTCTTTGGCCATTCAATCCAGACCCTGGACCTTTGAGTAATAGGTGATAAATAGTGATCATGTGACACCAGGCTTAAGAAAGAAGAACTTTATTCCACCCAAATGGACAAGGCAACATTTCAAATCCATGGAGGTTTCTGTACTCTGCTGGTACAAAATATATGTTGAGGTTGTTTGAATCAACACATAATCGTAGCTGATTTACCGTCAGTAACAATACTGGCATTTATCACGAAATTCCTCGTGTTATAACGGCACACTATGCTCTGCTGTCCCAAAAATAAAACTTCAATCTGGCTTATGATCAGTAGCTCTATTTTTAATAAATATTTTTTAAGGTTCCTTTTGTAGTTTCAATGATCGACTGTCTCAAAATTTCGTTTTAACCTCCCTGGTGGTATTCCCGAGTGTGACTCGGGGTTAAATTTCACTACCGCGAACAGTAACCCCGAGCCACACTCGGGCTGGATGCATACTCACCTCCTCCTGCACTCCCTGGCTGTCCCCCGCAGTGTGATCACGGCGAGTTGCTTCCTGGTAATGCTCCCTGCGAGTCACACAATGCAGGGGGGCGGGTCCAGGCAGCAAACGTAATTTTTTTTTATAATACACTGTATTCCAATGTGCAATGTTTATGAACGGCCACTAGGTGGCACTACAGGATAAGAAACAGACCATACATAGTCTCACCCTTGTTTTCAGACAGATTTCAGTGTTTTTTGTTGTATTTTATTGAATATCATTTATTTGCATTATTTTGGATAATTAATTTTGGGATAATAAATTATTATGTCGTGTTTCAAACTTTATAGGACTCAGTGTATTTACTATTTTTTATTTAATTTATTTATTTATAAAGGATTTTACCAGTAAGGACTCTTGATTGCACGGATTTCAATGCGTGATTCCTAATTATTAGAGGCTAGCTATGTACAAAAACATGTTTCCTTTAAAAAACTAATTGAGACGCTTTTAGACACAAAATTTAGAAAAAAATTAGACCGCCAGGGAGGTTAAAATCATTTTTTTATTACTTCACAAATCTGTTTGCGTGAAATGCGGATGTTCCTCATCAGGCGAATCGCACGGACCATTCTCCGACACCCCGCTCTTTTGGACAAGGTCCAACTTGAGGACTTTGGTCGGTGATGTAGAATGTCAACAATGATTTTGTTCTGTCATTTTAGCATTAAAGCCATTAACCGTGCTTTGTGACACTCAATTATCCCAACCATAACCACGCCATTTATTTTTATCGAGTGGCTGCCGTCCGCTCTACAGAAGTGTTTGCGCGTATGAAGCGCGGCATTAAATGAGAATCTGCAGACATAAAGCAGGAAATAAATTTAATTAAGGGACCTAAATATTTTAGTGGAATATTGGATTTTATCTAATTTTTCTGGTGTTTTTAAACTGCTTTTGGGGACGTCCTTGCTCACATTTAATATTACATAGTTTGGAAATCACCCTGATTTATTTTTATCTTCTCTAGCTCTGGACATGCGTTAGATACTCATCTTGTAGCGACAGATTATCACTGCGGGGCCCGATGGGACCGCTTCCCGCCAACTGGTTTACTGTACTGATAAGTAATGCATGTGCAGCAGGGCTCGGATTTTGGAGAATTCCCTCACTTTCAGCTTTTAAAGGCACATTAAACCCAAAATAAAATGTAACTAGATTACTTGTGCATTACAAAAGGAAATTATAAAACACATTAGGTTTATTCAGACAGAGTCGATCTGGCCCCGAAATGTCGCCGAACAGGGAATTTCCCCTTACAGTGAAATTTCAGGGTCATTCGGCTATTGAGAAAGCAGGGAGTTCGCCAAATTTTGGCGAATTGCCAGCAAGTACGGTGCCTGTTTGACAGCAGTGAAATCTCCTATAGAGAAGCAATGATTAATCTATTTACAGACACAGAACAGCAGAGAAATGTCAGTGAAATGCCCTGCTGTTCGGTGGTTTCATTCGGCAGGTTTATTCAAGTGAATCCCATAGGCTTCAATGTTAAAAATATTCCCGTTTTAATTCAATATCTAATAAACCATTTATTATTGTAATCTGCAGCAAAAAGTTTCTTTGTTTGTTTATTTTTTTAGGCATTTTTTTTCTGTAACAACCCTTTCTATTACTATTCATAGGACCTTTAATGTAAATTCCAGACATTTTCGTGCAGTAGTTTTTTTTTGCAAACAGCTTTCAAAAGTGTATTTTATTTTTTTTTCTCTTTACCCGTTCGTCAGCTTTTTCCAGCGGCTGGTCAGTGCTCTGTTCGGCGAGTCGTTGACTTTTTGTAGATGCGTTCGCTGGTTTTGCGGCGGATTGTTGGCTGTTTTTGGATGCGTTCTGTGGTTTTGCGGCGTATCGTCGGGTGCATTGGATGGTTTTTTGGAGGCTATTCGGATCGATCCGATGTTTTTTCAGTGGTTTTGTAGCAGTTTTTCTGTTTGTTTCTGTGTTTTTTGCGGCGGTTTTCCAGATGCGGTCGGTGGCTTTTCCCTGCACTTCGGAGACCCTGCGGTCGAATGCTGAATACACTGCAAGGTCGGTAAATTTGACTCCAAGAAGTGCGGGGGACGAAAGAGCGCCAAAATTCTAGTGCAATTTTTTCGGTGCTCTTTGAATAACCCTGCAGGTGTTACACTTGATTTTAGAGTAATCGTGTTTTTACATGTGTGGTGTCCTGTGTCTCTGCACTTTCCATTCTTTTTGTGGTTTTTAACCACCTCTTCATCCTTCTTCCTTTTAGGTCTTTGTATATTCATTGTAATGTATTCAATAAAAGTTAGGCTTTAGATTTTTAGACCTTAGGTTCAAGGTGAAAAGACCCCCTGTGTCTGGGTCTAGAACCCTTTGTTTTTAGCAATGTTTCTGCAAAGGTTGAACAACTGAAAAGTTTAAAAACGAACTGCAACACCACACAGTATAAGAATGCCTTATTCAGGGACGGCCCAAGACATTGTGCTGCCTGGAGCGAAGGATGGAAAAATGCTCCCCCCAACAAAAAAAACAATGTGTATAAGCGTATCACAGTGCGTCACACTGAATTTGACATACCCAGCAGAGCCCAGAATTTGACATACCCAGCAGAGCCCAGAATTTCGCATACCCAGCAGAGTCCAGTGTGTCACATACCCAGCAGAGCCCAGTGTTTCACATACCCAGCAGAGCCCAGTGTTTCACATACCCAGCAGAGCCCAGTGTTTCACATACACAGCAGAGCCCAGTGTTTCACATACCCAGCAGAACATACCTAGCAGAGCCCAGTGTTTCACATACCCAGCAGAGCATACCCAGCAGAGCGCAGTGTTTCACATAACCAGCAGGGCATAAACAGCACAGCCCAGTGTTTCACATAACCAGCAGAGCATACCCAGCACAGCCCAGTGTTTCACATAACCAGCAGAGCATACCCAGCACAGCCCAGTGTCTCACATACCCAGCAGAGCATACCCAGCACTGCCCAGTGTTCCACAAACCCAGCAGAGCATACCCAGCACAGCCCAGTGTTTCACATACCCAGCAGAGCATACCCAGCACAGCCCAGTGTTTCACATACCCAGCAGAGCATACCCAGCACAGCCCATTGTTTCACATAACCAGCAGAGCATACCCAGCACAGCCCAGTGTTTCACATAACCAGCAGCAGAGCATACCCAGCACAGCCCAGTGTTTCACATACCCAGCAGAGCATACCCAGCACAGCCCATTGTTTCACATAACCAGCAGAGCATACCCAGCACAGCCCAGTGTTTCACATAACCAGCAGCAGAGCATACCCAGCACAGCCCAGTGTTTCAAATAACCAGCAGAGCATACCCAGCAGAGCCCACCCAGCAGAGCCCAGTGTCTCACATACCCAGCAGAGCCCAATGTCTCACATACCCAGCAGAGCATACCCAGCAGAGCCCAGTTTCTCACATACCCAGCAGAGCATACCCAGCAGAGCCTAGTGTCTCGCATACCCAGCAGAGCATACCCAGCAGAGCCCAGTGTCTCACATACCCAGCAGAGCATACCCAGGAAGGAGGGGGAGAGAGAGATGGGAGTCCAGGAAGGAGAGGGAGATGAGCGTGTGTAATGCCCCGAGACGCCAGCGCCACAGGAAACCTGGAGGCAAGCCAGTTTCCTGTGGGGAAACTGGTAATCCTTCTAAACCAGGCTGATCCAGCAACCAGGTGCTGTCTAATGCATCCTTATTCCCCCTCTACAAAAAGGAACCACTCCCAAGGCACAATGCTTCTGCATTGTCTTGGTGTATGCCAAGCTGACAGGGAGCTACCTTGTGTCCCTGTATCTGCCTAGACCCTAAACTGTTTTGTCTCCTCCAGTATTTCCTTCCTCTGTACCTGCATCCCGCAGAATCCTCAGAACCTGCTGCCCTGCATCCCGCAGAATCCTCAGCCCGCTGCCGAATCCTCGGAACCTGCTGCCCTGCATCACGCAGAGTCCTCAGCCCGCTGCCCTGCATCCTGCAGAATTCTCAGGCTGCATCCTGCAGAATCCTCAGTCCGCTGCCCTGCATCCTGCAGAATCCTCAGCCTGCATCCTGCAGAATCCTCAGCCCACTGCCGAATACTTGGAACCTGCTGCCCTGCATCCTGCAGAATCCTCAGCCTGCATCCTGCAGAATCCTCAGCCCGCTGCTGAATCCTCGGAACCTGCTGCCCTGCATCTCGCAGAATCCTCAGCCCGCTGCCGAATCCTCAGAACCTGCTGCCCTGTATCCTGCAGAATCCTCAGTCCGCTGCCGAATCCTCGGAACCTGCTGCCCTGTATCCTGCAGAATCCTCAGCCCGCATCCTGCAGAATCCTCAGCCCGCTGCCGAATCCTCAGAACCTGCTGCCCTGTATCCTGCAGACTCCTCAGCCCGCTGCCCTGCATTCTGCAGAATCCTCAGCCCGCTACCTAATCCTCGGAACCTGCTGCCCTGCATCCCGCAGAATCCTCAGAGCCCGTTGCTCAGCATTTCCAGGACCCTCTACAAACCCAGGAACCCCTACAGACTCAAGACCCTTTACAGACCCAGGACCCTCTGCCTGCAAAGACTCTTCTGCTTTTGTTTTCTATTTATTTCCTAACAATCTCCTTAGCCTTCATTCTTCTATCGTCTCCTTTTATAGTTTAGAGTAGCTTAGTACTGTCCTTCTGTCTATCCTTTTCTCCCCTTGCTTTCAGTTAATCTTGTTACTGTTTATTTTATACTAGGTGTAAAGCCTGCCCAGAGGGCAGTCTATTGATAAGTGTGGTGCGATGTGCTTGGTTCGGTGCCATTTATTGTGCTGTGCTCGGCTCTGTGGCGTTTATTGTGCTCGGCTCTGTGGCGTTTATTCTGTTTTGCTCGGCTCTGTGCTGGGCTCTGCACATCGGCTCTGTGCTCTGCTCCGTGCCGTATATTGTGCTCTGCTTTTTATTGTGCTCTGCGCCGTTTATTGTGTTATGCTTGGTTCTGTGCTCGGCACCGTTTATTGTGCTGTGATTGGCTGTGCCATTTATTGTGCTTGGCTCTGTGGCGTCTATTGTGCTGTGCTTGGCTCTGTGGCGTTTATTGTGCTGTGCTTGGCTCTGTGGCGTTTATTGTGCTCGGCTCTGTGGCGTTTATTGTGCTCGGCTCTGTGGCGTTTATTGTGCTCGGCTCTGTGGCGTTTATTGTGCTTGGCTCTGTGGCGTTTATTGTGCTTGGCTCTGTGGCGTTTATTCTGTTTTGCTCGGCTCTGTGCTGGGCTCTGCACATCGGCTCTGTGCTCAGCTCCGTGCCGTATATTGTGCTCTGCTTTTTATTGTGCTCTGCGCCGTTTATTGTGTTGTGCTTGGTTCTGTGCTCGGCGCCGTTTATTGTGTTGTGCTTGGTTCTGTGCTCGGCGCCGTTTATTGTGCTGTGCTTTGTGCCGTTTATTGTGCTGTGCTTTGTGCCGTATATTGTGCTGTGCTTGGCTCTGTGGCGTTTATTGTGCTCGGCTCTGTGGCGTTTATTGTGCTCGGCTCTGTGGCATTTATTGTGCTCGGCTCTGTGGCGTTTATTGTGCTCGGCTCTGTGGCATTTATTGTGCTCGGCTCTGTGGCGTTTATTGTGCTCGGCTCTGTGGCGTTTAATGTGCTCGGCTCTGTGCCTTTAATGGGTTGTGCTCTGCTCTGTGCCATCTATTGTGCTCTGCTTGGCGCTCTGCTCTGTGCTCTGCACTCGGCGCTGGGCTGTGTTCAGGTACTGGGCTCAGGCGCTGGGCTCAGGCGCTGGGCTCTGCGCTCAGGCACTGGGCTCAGGCGCTGGGCTCTGCGCTCAGGCGCTGGGCTCTGCGCTCAGGCGCTGGGCTCTGGCGCTGGGCTCTGCGCTCAGGTGCTGGGCTCTGCGCTCAGGCGCTGGGCTCTGCGCTCAGGCGCTGGGCTCAGGCGCTGGGCTCAGGCGCTGGGCTCTGTGCTCAGGCGCTGGGCTCAGGTGCTGGGCTCAGGCACTGGGCTCTGCGCTCAGGCGCTGGGCTCTGTGCTCAGGTGCTGGGCTCAGGCGCTGGGCTCTGCGCTCAGGCGCTGGGCTCAGGCGCTGGGCTCTGCGCTCAGGCGCTGGGCTCAGGCGCTGGGCTCTGCGCTCAGGCGCTGGGCTCAGGTGCTGGGCTCTGCGCTCAGGCGCTGGGCTCAGGCTCTGGGCTCAGGCGCTGGGCTCTGCGCTCAGGCGCTGGGCTCTGCGCTCAGGCGCTGGGCTCTGCACTCAGGCGCTGGGCTCAGGCGCTGGGCTCTGCGCTCAGGCGCTGGGCTCAGGCGCTGGGCTCTGCGCTGGGCTCTGCGCTCAGGCGCTGGGCTCAGGCGCTGGGCTCAGGCGCTGGGCTCTGCGCTCAGGCGCTGGGCTCAGGCGCGTGGCAACCTCCGTAACAGGCTGTTGCGGTTGGATGCGCGCGCGCCACCTGCCGCAGCACGCCCAAAGCGTCCAATGGAGGTTGGATGCGCGCGCAGCAAACCTCCGTAGGACGCTTTGGGGGTGCTGCGGCGGGTGGCGCGCGCGCACCCAACCGCCACAGCACCCCGTGGGCTGCGCGCATGTGCAGTCTATATATATATATATATATATATATATTATATATATATATATATATATATATATATATACACACACACACACTGTAAACCCATGTGGATATATATACACACACATATATGGTTTTGTGTGTGTGTGTGTGTATGGCCGGCATCCAGGCTCAGGCGAGCCCCCGGCTCGGCTGGGCCGCTAGGCCCAGGCCAAGCCGGGGGCTCGCCTTAGCCTGGATGCTGGCCAAGCAGGCAATTCGGCCGGCCTCCATGCTTAGGTGAGTCCCCGGCTCGGCTGGGCCTCTAAGCCCAGGCCAAGCCGGGGGCTCGCCTAAGCTTGGATACCGGCCGAGCAAGCAGGGTGGGTGTGGAGAGCACATACTCACCTACATCGGCCCTTAGCTCCTCCAGCGATGGCAGTCCCGCTTCCAGTGTCCTCTCTCTGTTGGTCACCGGTATGACATCACAAAAGCCTTTGACCCAGGGTCAAAGGCTTTCGTGACGTCATACCGACGACCAACGGAGACAGAGAGGACGCTGGAAGCGGGACCGCCATCGCTGGAGGAGCTAAGGGCCGATGTAGGTGAGTATGTGTAGGCAACATCCTCCTACATTGGCCCTGAGCTCCAGCGGTGACCGTCCTCCGGCTGTTGCTGGCTGCTCGGCCGGCCTCTAGGCTTAGGCGAGTCCCCGGCTCGGCTGGGCCTGTAGGCCCGAGCCAAGCCGGGGGCTCGCCTGAGCCTGGAGGCTGGCCTAGCAGCCTGCTCGGCCGGAGGAAGTCACCGCTGGAGCTCATGGCCGATGTAGGGGAGTATGTTTTGGCAACTTCGGCCCTGAGCTCCAGCGGTGACCGTCCTCCGGCTGTCGCAGGCTGCTCGGCCGGCCTCCAGGCTCAGGCGAGCCCCCGCTTGGCTTGGGCCTACAGGCCCAGCCGAGCCGGGGGCTCGCCTAAGCCTGGAGGCCGGCCGAGCTGCCTGCGACAGCCACCGCTGGAGCTCCGGGCCAATGTAGGGGGATGTTGCCTACACATACTCACCGACATCGGCCCTTAGCTCCTCCAGCGATGGCGGTCCCGCTTCCAGCGTCCTCTCTCTCTTCATTGGTCGCCGGCATGATGTAACGAAAGCCTTTGACCCCGGCATTTTGACCCGGGGTCAAAGGCTTTCGTGACGTCATACCGGCGACCAAAGGAGAAGGAGAGGACGCTGGAAGCGGACCGCCATCGCTGGAGGAGCTAAGGGCCGATGTCGGTGAGTATGTGTGGAACCGGTGGAGGACTCGAGGCCGATGTAGGTGAGTATGTGCTCTCCACACCCACCCTGCTTGCTCGGCCGGTATCCAAGCTTAGGTGAGCCCCCGGCTTGGCTTGGGCCTAGAGGACCTGTCGAGCCGGGGACTTGCCTGAGCATGGAGGCCGGTCGAGTTGCATGCTCGGCGTCCTCCAGGCTCAAGCGAGTCCCCGGCTCGGCTGGGCCTCTAGGCCAACGCCAAGCGGGGGCTCGCCTAAGCTTAGATACCGGCCGAGCAAGCAGGGTGGGTGTGGAGAGCACATACTCACCTACATTAGCCCTGAGCTCCAGCGGTGACTGTCCTCCGGCTGTCGCAGGCTGCTCGGCCGGCCTCCAGGCTCAGGCGAGCCCCCGGCTTGGCTTGGGCCTACAGGCCCAGCCGAGCCGGGGGCTCGCCTAAGCCTGGAGGCCGGCCGAGCTGCCTGCGACAGCCACCGCTGGAGCTCCGGGCCAATGTAGGGGGATGTTGCCTACACATACTCACCGACATCGGCCCTTAGCTCCTCCAGCGATGGCGGTCCCGCTTCCAGCGTCCTCTCTCTCTTCGTTGGTCGCCGGCATGATGTAACGA
This sequence comes from Leptobrachium leishanense, assembly GCA_009667805.1. Lineage (NCBI taxonomy): Eukaryota > Metazoa > Chordata > Amphibia > Anura > Megophryidae > Leptobrachium > Leptobrachium leishanense. The sequence continues at coordinate 14,432,957 of CM019064.1, forward strand.
AAGCCTTTGACCCCGGCATTTTGACCTGGTGTCAAAGGCTTTCGTGACGTCATACCGGCGACCAACGGAGACAGAGAGGACGCTGGAAGCGGGACCGCCATCGCTGGAGGAGCTAAGGGCCGATGTCGGTGAGTATGTGTAGGCAACATCCTCTTACATTGGCCCGGAGCTCCAGCGGTGACCTCCTCTGGCTGTCGCAGGCTGCTCGGCCGGCCTCCAGGCTTAGGCGAGTCCCCGGCTCGGCTGGGCCTGTAGGCCCAAGCCAAGCCGGGGGCTCGCCTGAGCCATGGAGGCCGGCCTAGCAGCCTGCTCGGCCGAGGAGGTCACCGCTGGAGCTCAGGGCCGATTTAGGGGAGTATGTTTTGGGAACTTCGGCCCTGAGCTCCAGCGGTGACCGTCCTCCGGCTGTCGCTGGCTGCTCGGCCGCCTCTAGGCTTAGGCGAGTCCCCGGCTCGGCTGGGCCTGTAGGCCCAAGCCAAGCCGGGGGCTCGCCTGAGCCTGGAGGCCGCCTAGCAGCCTGCTCGGCGGAGGAGGTCACCGCTGGAGCTCAGGGCCGATTTAGGGGAGTATGTTTTGGGAACTTTGGCCCGGAGCTCCAGCGGTGACCGTCCTCCGGCTGTCGCTGGCTGCTCGGCCGGCCTCTAGGCTTAGGCGAGTCCCCGGCTCGGCTGGGCCTGTAGGCCCAAACCAAGCCGGGGGCTCGCCTGAGCCTGGATGCAGGCCGCGACAGCCGGAGGCTGGTCACCGCTGGAGGATCGGGGCTTGCGGCGTTTAAACACACGGGTAGCTGCGCGCGGCTCGTGCCGATTTTTTTTTTTTTTTTTTGCAGGCGGCCGGCACGCGCAGCTACCTGTTTGTTTTAACGGCCACTTTCAAATGTCCGTCGCGCATGCGCAGACCGCTTTTGGCGACGGACACTTGAAGGCTTACTCTTTTATAGTATAGATATTCAGTGTCTTCCCTTCCTCGTCTTGTCCAGCTCCTTGATATTTGTTTATTGTCTTTTTTTATGTTACTCCTAATAAACCCTCTTGTATATGTTTATCTGAATCTCTGTTTTCCTCATTGCATATCGGGCTCAATTCTACCACCCCGGAACCAGCTCCTTACAGCGTGAGAGGAATGGATGGGTGGTGAGAGAGACAGACTTGTACTTACCAGCAGGTTCTGTCTCCCTCCAGCCTCCATGCAGCCCAGCTCCTGCTTCTCTGCCTTCACAGGCGCTGTTCCCCCATCTATGAACTTCCTTGTTCACTCACTGTCCAGGCGCTGCCTAGTGGCATCACAGGAGCATTGCATGCCGGGAGGTTTAGTTTTAGACTTGGTTCTTGGCAATATTCAGTAATCCAGTCTAGAACTACACCTCCCAGCATGCAATGGTCTGGTGATGCCGCCAGACGGTGCCCAGACAGGGAGTGAGGCCGGATGTTTGTCTCAGAGCGGCCCCGCTACACTGGTCTCCAATAGATGCCGGCGCAGCGGCGCAGTTGAAAAAACAGTGCAGGGGCTCAGTGGAAAAAAAATTCCCGCTCCCCCAAAATCTGCCGCCTGGAGCAGTTGCTCCGAACCGCTCCATGGTCAGGCCGGCCCTGGCCTTATTAAAAATGGAACATTGTCGTCTTAACCCCTTCAGAAACCATAGTTTTTTTAGGAAAAACATTTTAGTTAATCATACAGTAAGAAATATCTGTAATAACCTATTTTGCAGGCAGACGTCACCATCTACGGGCCAAATGGAGTTACTGCAGTTAGAACTGCATCTCGTGGCTCCGTGCATCGACTGGGGAAGGCAGATATATCAGGACATCCCCCAGCCAATATTTTTTTTTTAGTATTAATAATTTTTATTTCAGTAGCTTGTCAGGAGAATAACAATCAGTAATGTATAACAACCACGCACGTCCAAATCACAACCCCTCAACGATGGACATCAGAAACATATATGAAGCCGCAAAAAGAGTCTCAGGATCGCAAAAGGTGCAATACAAAAATAAGGGGAGGTGAAGGGAGGGAGTGTGAGCAAAGCTAACCGGGCAGTTTTGTCCAAAATAAGCAGCAAAGTCCGACAGGGGGCATCAGGGCAGCAAGAGAGAAAAATAAAGAAATAAAAACAGAGGGGGATAAAGGAAAAGGGGAGGGACTGCCCAAAGAAAAAAAGCGGCATTCCGGCCTCGCTCCAGCAACCCGAAAGGGAGCTGGGGGCCATAGAAGAGGCCACAAGGCCGGGAGGCCTGAGGCCAGAGGGTCGGCAAGAGCCATGGTTGTTGACCCAAAGGGGGGGTTAGAATCCCGATGCACCCGTGGACATAGGAGGAAGTGCCCCAGAACAGGTAAAGGCCGGCAGCCTTAAACAGCCATATCTCGGGCCCGAAAGATTCCCCAGCCAATCTTAACCAGCTTTAGCACCTGGGGCATTATGACCACAGGGTTAAACCCAGGGGTCAAGTCCTAGGAAAAAAAGTGAGGGAACTCACCCACGAAGTCCACAACCCCTATTACCCGAAGAAAAAGTATATATATCACGAGTATAGCAGTACGTGGTGAGGGTGATACCATTTTTATTGTTTTAACTTTACATTTAAAAGACAAGCTTTCAAGAGTGTAAACTGGAAACTATACTGATCAGTGAAAGGTATCACTATGTACAGGTATACTCGTGATTTTGGCAACTGGACTAACGCGTTTTATATATAATATATCACATACATATATATATATATCCAGGCACAGACCCCCCCCCAGAATTATATACACAGGCACAGACCCCCCCCCCAGAATTATATACACAGGCACAGACACCCCCCCCCCCAGAATTATATACACAGGCACAGACCCCCCAGAATTAAATACACAGGCACTGGACCCCCAGAATAACATACACAACACTGAACCCCCAGAATAATATACACAGCACTGAGCCTCCAGAATAATATACACAGCAATGAGCCCCCAGAGTAATATACCCAACACTGGACCCCCAGAATAATATACACAGCACTGAGCCCTAGAATAATATACACAGCACTGAGCCACAGAATAATATACCCAGCACTGGTTATATGGATAAATTTGCCCCCAGCTCACATGGATATATTTGCCCCAGCTCATATGGGTATATATTGCCCCAGCTCACATGGATAGATTTTCCTCAGTTCACATGGATATATTTTCCCCAGTTCACATGGATATAATTGCACCCAGTTCACATGGATATTATTGACCCCAGCTCATATGGGTATATATTGCCCCAGTTCACATGGATATGCCCCAGCTCATGGATATGCCCCCCAGCTCTCATGGATATGCCCCAAGCTCTCATGGATATTGCCCCAGCTCTCATGGATATGCCCCAGCTCTCATGGATAATGCCCCAGGTCTCATGGATATGCCCCAGCTCTCATGGATATGCCCCAGCTCTCATGGATATTGCCCCCAGCTTTCATGGATATGCCCCAGGTCTCATGGATATGCCCACCAGGTCTCATGGATATGCCCCCCAGGTCTCATGGATAATGCCCCAGCTCTCATAGATATGCCCCAGCTCACATGGATATGCCCCAGCTCACATGGATATACCCCAGCTCACATGGATATGCCCTAGGTCTCATGGATAATGCCCCAGGTCTCATGGATATGCCCCAGGTCTCATGGATAATGCCCCAGGTCTCATGGATAATGCCCCAGGTCTCATGGATATGCCCCAGGTCTCATGGATATTATTGCAACCAGCAGCTCAGCTCACCTCTCTGTGGGCCCGAAATGATGCAGGCCGCCGCCGCACATTTGCCGGTGGCCGCGTGCTTCCTGCTAGAACGGCCGCTGACAGGAAGTGCAACCGCTCGCCTGAGAGCAATGAAACAGCCAGCTGCGATCTCGTGAGATCGCGGCTGGCTGTTAGATCCCAGGCGAGCGGCTGCACTTCTTCTCAGCGGCCATTCGTAGCAGGAAGCACAGCACGCGGCCGCTGGCAATGTGCGGCGGTGGCCTGCTCAATCGTTTCGGGCTCGGGCCACAGCGGGAACCTGCGTTCACGCAGCGTTCCCACTGTGGGAGAAGCACGGGAACGCCGTTCGTTCCCACAGGACCCGCGCGTTCCCACAGGACTCGAGCCCTGGTTAAACCTTTGGAGGTGCCTTCTGGAGCCCAAAAGCAAAAGAAATTAGTTTTCAAGAAAGAAATTCAGTTTTTCAATGATACAGCGTAGCTTTAGATGGTGTTAACACGGTCTCGGGCTGCAGTGTCTGTGTATACACCATCACAGTAGTGAAGGGGTTAAAATATAAAAACCTACAAGATGATGCATGAATGGCTCCGGACTGATGCGCAGCACCTTCTCTTTTCAGGGTCAGGTGCAACAAAACTGAAATGTCAGGCGACGTTATTGATGCAAAAGAATAAAGCGACGTTTTGTAATCTTTTGTTTCTGTTAATCCATTGTTTTATTTATTTTCCCATTATCTCCATTGCAAAGAACCAAACAAAAGCAATAATAATGATAAGATAACGCAATTAAACGTAAGAATGAGGGGGTGATAGATCATGCAGAATAATTGGTTTGGGTGGGAGCGAGACATGGGAAGCCAGGCACTAATAAACAGAATAAGCACTTGAGCACAACCTGAGGATCTTTTTGTGAGTCCGTGGGCTACTTCCAACCCACAGACAAACCGTCTGACACCTCTGATTAATGAATGGATAAGCAAATGTCTGCTCCCCCCATTGCCATTGTTTTACATGATATTACATAAAAACGGCACAGGAGTGAGTGCACTGCCGGGAGTGATGCCTGCGCGGCTGGTAATGTTTCACTGGTGTATTTGTTTTATTTATTCATTTACAACATTCCAAGAAAAAGAAACACATTAGTGTCTATTCACAAAGCACCTAATTGCGTAGAATTTTGGTGCTTTAGGGGTTATTCAGAGAGAGAAAGAGGATCTGGCCCCGAAATGTCACCGAACAGGGAATTTCCCCATACAGTGACATTTCGGGGCCATTCGGCTATTCAGAGAGCAGGCAGTTTGCCAGATTTTGACGAACTGCCAGCAAGTACGGTGCCTGTTCGACGGCAGTGAAATCTCCCATAGAGAAGCAATGGGTAATTTATTCAGAGCCACCGAACCGCAGAGAAAAGTGTACGGAGTGCCCTGCTGTTCGGTGGTTTCGTTCGGCAGGTTTATTCAGGCGAATCCCATAGGCTTCAATGTTAAAAATATCACCATTTTAATCCAATATCTAATAAACCGTTTATTCTTTTATTCTGCAGTAAAAAGTCTCTTTATTTATTGATTTTTTTAAGGATCTTTTAGGCATTTTTTGGGATTTTTTCGGCAAAATTTTTCTCTGTTTTGTTTTTAATGTCCGTTTTCTCTTTTTTCTGTAACAACCCTTTTTATTATCATTCATAGGATCTTATGTGTAAATTCCAGGCATTTCCGTTCAGTAGTTTTTTGCAAACAGCGTTTCAATTTTGACACTTTCAAGAGTATTGTCTTGTGGTAGGGGTTTTACGCCGTTCGTCAGCTTGTCGGCTTTTTCTGGCGACTGGTCTGCGCTATGTTTAGCAACTCGTCGGGTTTTTGCGATGTGTTCGGTGTGTTTTTTTGCGGCGGTTACGGCGGGTTTTCAGTGGGATTTCGCCGGGTGTTCGACAGGTTTGCGGCGGGTTTTCCCTGCACTTTAGAGACCCTGTGGTGAATGCTGAATTCCCCGCAGGGTGGAGAAATTAGATTCCCCGAAGTGCAGGGAAGTGCAGGGAACGAGAGAGCACCGAAATGTCAGCGACATTTCAGTGCTCTCTGAATAACCCTCATAGTGTTTCGTTGTATTTTGGCAAATGTATTTTGCCGAATATACAGTGAATTCACGAATTAGCAAAAAGTCACCATATTTTGTCGAAGTTGGAGTCGTTATAGCAGTCAGTGAAAACCAGCAAATTGTGTATATTGGGCTGAATTGCGCCGAATTGGCATCTGCGAATTCCAATGAATTGAAAAAAAAGGAAGTCTCCCATTCTCCTAATAGAAAGTTAAATCAACAAAAATATATTAATAAGTGTGTCTAAATAATACAAAGGTCTTTTAAAAAAAGAATAATAAAATGGTCTGTTACAAAAAAGGTTTTTAAAATATAAAGAATGTCATCTAAAAAATATAAAAATAAAAAAAGAATTTTGCAAAAGAATTAACGGCCTTAAAAAATTTCAAAAGATATTCCAGTTATTACATTGAAACCTATGAGATTTGCCTGTTTAAACCTGTCAAACCGAATCACCGAAAATCAGGGCATTTTGCCGGCGTCCTGTGAATAGACCACATGATAGTCTTCTATGGGACAATTTCTCCAATACACATACACTGCAGAATAAAATAGTAAACGGTTTATTAGATATTGTATAAAAATGGAAATATTTTTAACATTGAAGCCTATGGGATTCGCCTGAATAAACCTGACGAATGAAAACACCAACCAGCAGGGCAATTCGGCAACTTTTCACTGAATAGATTATTAATATGGGAATATTTTTAACATTGAAGCCTAAGGGATTCGCTGAATAAACCTGACGAATGAAGACACCGAACAGCAGGGCAATTCGGCAACTTTTCACTGAATAGATTAACCATTGCTTCTCTATGGGGGGATTTCACCGCCCTCGAACAGACACTGTACTGGCAGGCAATTCGCCAAAATTTGGCGAACTGCCTGCTCTCGCAGTGAATGGCGCCGAAATGTCACCATACGCTGAATTTCAGCATCCGGTTACATTTCTTGGACAGATCGTCTTTCTCTGAATAACTCCTTTTTCTTTTAGTTTTGTTATGGTGTCCCTCCCAAAACACGTGTCTTGATTAGGCTTGTGCACCGATTTTTTTTTCGGTTCGATTCGATTAGATTTTTCGGATTTTTAAACTTTTCGATTCGGCTCGTTTGGACCGATTTCTGTTTCGATTCGGTTCGGCTCGACTCGTTTTTCGTGTACATTTTTTTTTCGGAATTTCGACCATTTTTCGTATTTTCGTGTCACTTAGCTCGTTTTTGTATCGACTTTTCGTATTTTTGGAAATTTTTGTTTTTCGGAATTGTAAATGGTTTCGGAATATCGACCATTTTTCGTATTTTCGTGTCACTTCGCTCGTTTTTTGTATCGACTTTTCGTATTTTCGGAAATTTTCGTTTTTTCGGAAAGTCTGTTCTCCTCGTTTCAAAGCAATAAATTTCGATTTGACACATTTCATGTACATTCGAAAATTCCGAAAATATTTCGTTTCGGCTCGGAAAACTTTTCGGATCTGCCATTTTCGGATCTAAAAATTTTCGGAAAATCGGCCGCATCCGAAAACACGAATCGGGAAATTTCGTGAAAATTCCGAAATTCCGAAACCCGAAACGCACATCCCTAGTCTTGATCCACCGTTGGACACTGGTATGATAAATCAGATAAAGATATTTATGTCCTTCCTACTCAGACATGATGAGGGCTTCTAAACTCTGCTACCACCTCTCGACGTTTGATTTTAATGCGCATTTGGAAGATACGCATACGTCCGTGGCACCTTGTTCCTTTTAAATTTATCTCAGGAACTTCATGTATTTTAAATGTGCAATACGATCACTCATTTCTAACTAATATTGAAACATAAAATGTAATAAATCGTGCCGATAGCAGTGACATAAGCATTACTGAAAAGCCCTGCCTAAGTGAAAAGCCAATTCTGCTATGGTCTTAAATATCTAGTGGTGTTATACGTAGCCATAAACCTTTATATATGGATTTATTGTCAAACTTCAGTCAAGGAATGGTGGAACCAGCAGCTCTCGGGATGTGATATTACCATGGCTGTTCATGTTAAAGTAGAAATGATAAATCTTTAACTCTTGTTTATCTCCCTCGTCCTGCAACCCTACAACACTCTATCCCGATCAATTTAATGCAATGAATATCCCTGTATGTGTTCATGGATTGAAAGGCGACCATATTTAAAGGAAATGTGTGAGCTTGGAAATGTAGCTCATCATCGACATATTATTCAGATTACTGCCGATCATGTGGCAAAAGAAGAGGACGATGTAGGACATTGCTTGCAGTAGGACTTCCAGGGTTAACTTGAGGAGCAAGGAGCCTCCTTGCGCTTGTTATATACACAGACAGCCGACCATAATAAGTCAACACCTGTAATATCTGGTTGTGTCGCCTTTTGCTCTGATTGTGGCACGCATTCCCCGCGGCATCGTTTAGTTTCACTCATGCAATGTCACAGCATTTATTTGCGTCCAGAGTGGCATTATTTTGTGGCCAAGATCTTGTGTTGATGATGGGAGAGTCGCAGCGCTGTGTAAAGTCTTCTCCAGCACATTATCCCAAAGATTCTCAATGGGGTTAAGGTCTGGACTGGGCGGTGGCCAATCCATGTGTGAAAATGATGTCTTGTGCTCCCTCAACCACTCTTGCACAATTTGAAACAGCGAGAGAGAGAGTGCGCACAAGAGAAAGATATCATAAGAAACAGTGTGAGAGCGAGTGACCTGTGCAAGGGAGTTTGAGTGAGACAGTGAGTATGTAAACTATGAAAGAGCACAAGTGAGTGAGCATTAGTGAGTTTGAGTCAGCAAGCAAGTCAGCAGGTGTGCAATCGCGAGTGTAAAAGCAAGTTAGTGGGTGAGTGAGTGAGTGATCGAGGCAGTGGGCGAGTGAGTGCGTTTGAGCAAGCTAGCAGGTGACCATGTGAGTGAGTCAGTGAATGTGTGAGCGAGTCAGCGGGTGAGTGTGTGAGCGAGTCAGCGGGTGAGTGTGTGAGCGAGTCAGCGGGTGAGTATGTGAGCGAGTCAGAGGGTGAGTGTGTGAGCGAGTCAGAGGGTGAGTGTGTGAGCGAGTCAGAGGGTGAGTGTGTGAGCGAGTCAGAGGGTGAGTGTGTGAGCGAGTCGGAGGGTGAGTGTGTGATCGAGTGAGTGAGTGTGTGAGCGAGTCAGCAGGTGAGTGTGTGAGCGAGTCAACGGGTGAGTGTGTGAGCGAGTCAGAGGGTGAGTGTGTGAGCGAGTCAGAGGGTGAGTGTGTGAGCGAGTCAGAGGGTGAGTGTGTGATCGAGTCAGCGAGTGAATGTGTGAGCGAGTGAGTGTGTGAGCGAGTCAGCGAGTGAGTGTGTGAGCGAGTCAGCGGGTGAGTGTGTGAGCGAGTCAGCGGGTGAGTGTATTTTGCTTTCACAGTTGCAGAGATGCTAATATTCAGTTCCTCAGTCTCCCCAGTCTGAGATCCTGAGCGCTCACAGGGTTTCACATGCGAAGCTTGTGCTAGTTAATGTGAAGCTTTGATTGGGAGGATTAGTGGGCGCGGGGAGGAGGCGGGGAATATTCAGGAAGTGGGAGCTGAAGAAACACCCCTAGCTGAGGGGCGTCGCCAGAGAAGATGAATCGTCAGAGTTTAAAGCAAGAAAAGAAAAACATTTACACATTCTTAAAACTTTTATTGATTTAATTCTAGTTTTTCTATTGGTAGAAAAGTATTTAACTGTCAATTTAAAAAAAAAATCTAGACACATACGCCCCTTTAACTAAAAATCCATAGAGACCATTGGCAGCTGCCTTTAAATAAAAGTGGGCTGCCCTCCCTCCCTTAAGTTGTATCCACAGGTAAGGTTCACCTATTAACCCTTCCCTACAGTACAGTATTCCCCTCCTGCGAGTCCCAGCTAAACCAATAAATATATATATATATATAGTTTTTGAGTGTATATATGTGTATGTGTGTGTGTGTTGTGCACTGCAGCTAAGCAGGAAAAAACTCAAAAGGAATCCTGAATGGTGCTAGTTAAAATTACATTCATCCTCTGCTATCTGTGTAATTACGTTACAACAAAACATATATCGAAAGACTCTACAATAGACATGTGCACAGCACAAAATTTCGTTTTGAACTAATGGATTAGTCCTAAAATGCAATTTATTTAGTTACTAAAGAAATTCGTTTTCAGTTCTTTAGTATGAAAACTATTTTCATTCATCCGAAAACCAATGGATACAATTACTATTGTAGTGGCTCCTCAGAGGGCTGAGATCGCTGCTTGTTACAGTATCTCTCACTCTCAGCACAATGTGGGCCAGATTACATAGTTGGTGCTAACATAACCAGAGCTGTTGTAAACTTCCCAGAGCCATTATAGTCTATGGAGGTTTTCAGTTTACAACAGCTCTGGTTAAGTTAGCGCCAACATTGTAATACTGCCCCATGTCAGGCAAAGCTGTTACAGTAACTGACTGCCGCTCAGAGTTTTAGTAAAACTAGTAAATAATATTTTTATATATAAGAGGTTAGAACAATATTATTTCCTTGTTTTACGGAAACTCTGAGCGCTATTACAGTCAGTTACTGTAACAACTGAGCCTGATACATTGTACTGAGAGATAATGTAACAAGCAGCCGATCTCAGCGCTCACAGATTTAAAGGGCTGAAAAAAAAGGATCCTCTCTGTATAATGTTTAGAACATCCTCCTGCATTAATACCCCTCTCTGTATAATGTATACAACATCCACCTGCATTAATTAATACCCCTCTCTGTATAATATATATAACATCCTCCTGAATTAATTAATGTCCCTCTCTGTATAGAACATCCTCCTCAATTTATACCTTTCTCTGTTTAATATATTTAACATCCTCCTGCATTAATACCCCTCTCTGTATAATTTATAGAACATCCTCCTGCATTAATTAATGCCCCTCTCTGTATAGAACATCCTACTGCATTGGCATGTGGAGGGTGCAGAACTTCGGATGTTGCGATGTTGCGCTCTTCGTTGCTGGTCTCCTTCACTCATTAATGTAATATCACAAAAAGGACTGAAACTAAAATGTAGTGCATTTTATTTTAGTTTCTTTCGTTTTTTGTACTGAGCAGTTTCGTTTCTCTTGAGTCCTACTAAAACTAAATTATCCCAAAATTCTGACTAAATCATTTAGTACTAAAATGAATGCACATGTCTACTCTACAACACACAGCACATGCACTTTAACCCTTTCGCTGCTGAGGCTTTTCACACCTCTGTGCTGAGGTCATTTTTACCGGTTTTGCTCATCATGTTTAAACGTGTTTTGAAGGCTTATTTTAGTATATGACCCAGACATATTATATATCGTTCTTTCCGTCAGACTCGGTAGATTCATAATATGTCATTATTATATGTATACGTTATGTCATGTCTGTATATTATAACAAAAAATGCAATAAAACATGTATTTTCAATAATTTACAACGTGTAAAGTGTTTTTTTTCACATTTTAACATGCGAGCAATTGCGGTTATATTTTGTATGGGGTGCGCTTGTTAAAAAAATTAGAGATGGGGTCTGGTTACATTTTTTTTTGGGGAAAATTACGCGATTTTTAACAAACGCACCGCATACAAAAATCGTTAGTGCAGCATCATTGTTCACATTATAATTGAAATGGGAACAATATTGCTGCATTAACGAACCAAAAAAAAGAAAAAAAAATGGCCGATCCAACCATACCAAACATTAACCCCTAACTGCCACGGATCGGGAGATAGGGAGTTCCAATGAACTCCCTATCTCCACCGTTGGTGGCAGTTAGGGGTTAACTCTAGGACTGGCGTCATCGTGCTACGCACGATGACGCCAGTCCTCAGGGGGAGTTCCCGGAGGCTTGGCCGACATCCAAGATGTCGGCCAGCTCCGGGAAAGGATCGCGAACCGGCGCTTTTCAGCGCCGATTCGCGATCCAGCTCCCCAGGGGTTAATGCCAGGCACCATTTGGAAGGGCAGGCTGTGCCCTTCCAAATGGTGCCTGGGTTAACCCCCGCAACACCGCCGATCGGGAGGGAGAGAGGTCCGAAGGACCTCCCCCCCCTCCCTTTCAGGCGCCTCCTCCGCACATGCGGGGGGGGGCGCCTGAATTAGGTGTCATCACGCTGCCGCGATGACACCTAATTCCGGCGGCTGCGGTTCCGGATGCCGGGCTGACATCGAGGATGTCAGCCCGCACCGGGGGGGCCAGCGATCGGCCGGAACCCGGCCGAATGCTGACCCCAATGGGAGGACGCGCTCAGCGCGTCCACCGCACAGCAGCGGTAATGTGGAGGACGCGCTGAGCGCGTCCTCCGCATTGAAGTGGTTAACCCCATAGTGACCGTGCTGTTTTACCATTGTCTGAAAGTACCCACTGCTGTTTTTACGTTTTTGCGCTGTTTGTGTTTAGGTCTAATTGTCCTCTTACTCGTTTTTGGAACGTACACATATTTAATACCCTTTTTCTTGCCAATAAATGGACTTTCTAAAGATACCATTATTTTCATCATATCATATAATTTACAAGGTACGTCCTTGGTCATTAACTGACCATTTTTGTAAGTTGTACCTGGTACGTCATTGGTCCTTTTGCGGTTAAGGGGAAGGTCAATAAGAAGAGACTCGCAGTGTAGTCAAACTGGGACATAATTAGTGAATAGACCAAGAATTTTTGTAGTGTCTTGTGTCAGAAAAGGCCAGATTTTGGGTATGTTACACTGGTGGAAGAGATTGAATGTTGGGCTGGATGGGTCTGGTGGAGCTCTCTTTTTCTTTGACTTTTGCCCTGGACACCAGGTTGTGCAGCCAATGTGGAGTGTTCATCCAGATGGGTAAAGATTCTCCTTATGTATATTAATCACCAAAGCTGACTATCAGTTCCTTGCAGTGTCCAGCATCATGTTAAAGGGACGCTCTACTTATCGTGACCTCTTTATTGTTTCAAGTGGTCAAGATGTTAAGAGGGACCCCCTTTATTCTCCCTCCTCCCAGCTTCCTGATCTGGTTAAATGCTGAGTGAAGTAGAGGAGTTTCCTTCATCCCACCCAGCATCACCAGAAGTAGGGATTTTTAATTTCCCAGCTCCCGGGCACAAGATTGGTCGCTAGTGATGTCATCATGCAGAGAGTGGCCAACGTCACCCTCTGAGTCCAATCACTGTAGGAGCCTTCTCAGAGAGGCATCCGATGGATCAGATCTGTGCATGCGCGTGCAGCTCCGATCCATCACTCTGCGCAGGCGCTACGGCACTAGTGTACATAAAGTGTGTAAGTACCTTTGCAGTGCACAATTTGCAGTTCCTATGCTACAAAGGTTGTATAGGAGCGCAAATTGGGGGGGAAATTTCCAGGGACTTCCGGGTTCAGGAGTCCTTGAGCCGAAGAGGAGGAGCTGCCAGCGGCAAGGAATAAAAAGTGAGTAAAATCACCAAAAATAGCAAAAAAAAGAAAAATAATTAGGTGGATGCTGTCAGAAGGATCTGTTCAATCACTTAAGGGCAAAAAAGGAACTCTATTTTTCAATGCACTGTTCCTTTAAGTGGTGAGAGGGAGAGAGGGGACGAAAGAGAGAGGGAATGGAAGAGGCTGAGACAGGACGATACAGAGTATGAGCAGACAGCAGAAGTGATTTATGTGAGTAGAATCTCTGGGTAAAATTGGCATCTTTTTTAAAATCCAGTTTTTAATTTTTAATACAAAAATAGTTAATTATTCTGACATTTGTTTCTCAAGAGCACAGTGTTTGTGAAATATTTACACAATAGCTAATTATAAAGTTCTAAAGCTTGAGCAACGCCACACACTCAGAAGCAGATGTTTGGATTCTTTGATCCATTACATTTACCTTTCAGAAGCTGAAAACAAGGCAATATAAATCTCCAAACTTAAGTGCGGCAAATCACAATATAGAAAACATGACGCAATTAGGAAATCAGAGGGAAATGTAAACGAACAGATACACAAGTAAAACCTTTCCAATGGGAAAGAAAAAGTGGGAAAGAAACAGTAAGTTAGAAAATGTACCGGATACACCATGGGGATGTTACTCTTGCTATGTGACAGCAATCAAGATGTCTTTTTATCTGGGAAAACTAAAGAGGTTAGTCAATAACTTCCAAAATTGCCACCGAATTCCACCGAACGGTGAATTTCATTGTTGGTGCAATTTCACGGCAATTCGTGCATGCACTAAGCCGTCAATTCACCAAATGCTGGCGAATCAAAAGCAAAATATGGTGCAATTCAGTGGCACCAACATTGCATAAACATAAATGAAATACGAATCGATCCGAAACACGAAATAACTAATAAAAATGAAAAACGAATCGATCCAAAAACGAAATACAGATCGTCCGAATTAATGAATCATTCTAAATGACCTTAACGAATCAATCCGAAACTAAAACAAACCCTAACGAAAAAATCCAAAACTGAATGAAACAAAAATTTGGGCCATGCACATGTCTATTAGTGCATTTGTTTTAGTAATAAAACGAATTAGTCCGAATTTTAGTACTAAAACGAATTAGTCCGAATTTTGGGATAATTTAGTTTTCGTATCACTCAAGCGATATGAAACTGCTCGGGCCAAAAAACGAAAGAAACGAAAGGAAAATGCACTACATTTTAGTTTCAGTTCATTTTGTAATATTACATTGATGAGTGAAGGAGACCAGTAATGAAGAGCACAACATCGCAAAGCTAAAGAAAAGGTTTGTATGCGTAATCCTTCCCGTTCCCTACTGGAAAATTTGACAGTGCTAGAGCTCCAGAATACTCACTCGCAGCACAGACAGCCAGCACAGGAGAGGAAACCTTTACTTAACCCTTGCATGTCTATGAGGCAGACAAGATGATAAAAGCAGCTGGAGAAGGAAAACATTCAAATAAATCACACTGAAAGCTAATGACAGAGTATAACAGGGAAGGCTGGATAGCAAAAACCCATTGATAATAAGCAGCGCTGGGAGAGGAGAGAGACTTTATAAAACGTGTGTTATCTCCCCTCCCGCTCTGCATAATAGGGGCTTAGGTCTGATACATTTTATATTATCCAGGAGCACTATCCCCCTTTCCTCATCTATAATACACGTTTTATATAAAGTCCCTCCCAGTGCTGCTTGTTATAAAGGGTTTTTTAAGTATGATACATTTAGTATCCAGCTCTTCCAGTTACTCTGTCATTATGAGCCTTCAGTGTGATTTATTTGAATGTTTTCCCTGGATTCAAAGTGCATTATTTTATAAATAAATTTGCACCAGTCATCTCTTCTCTGAATTTTCAGACCGATCTACGTTAATATTTTTCATCTCCCCTGCTTTTATAATTCTGTCTGTCTCCCCCACAGAGATATAAAGATTAAGTAAAAGTTCCCTCTCCTGTCCTTGAGCCCTTTACATCCAGTGGCTGTGAGCGCTGAGATCGGCTGCTTGTTACATTATCTCTCAGTATAATGTATCAGGCTCAACTGTTACAGTAACTGACTGCTGCTCAACGCAGCGCTCAGAGTTTCAGTAAAACAAGGAAATAATATTGTTCTAACCTCTTATATATAATAATATTATTTACTAGTTTTACTGAAACTCTGAGCGCTGTGATGAGCAGCAGTCAGTTACTTTAACAGCTTTGCCTGATACATTGTGCTGAGAGTGAGAGATACTGTAACAGGCAGCGATCTCAGCCCTCTGAGGAGCCACCATTACAATATTAATTGTATCCACTGGTTTTCAGATGAATGAAATTCGTTTTCATACTAGAGAACTGAAAACGAATTTCTTTAGCAACTAAATAAAATGCGTTTTAGGATGAATCCATTCGTCCAAAATGAAATTTTGTGCTGTGCACATGTCTAGTGGTCATAGTGCCCTGACCATCCTCACGACTAATGCCCCTCCAGCGGTCTAATGGAGGGCTGGTTTAGGCTGGTGTCAGACGAGCGTTGTGTTCACGTCCGTGATGGCGCCTAAAAGTAAATCCGTGATAGCATGAAAGAAAACCCATCGGAGCCCGACACACGAAGTACGTCCACACTGAACTGCAGACGTGGCCCACGGGCGAAAGGCAGGCAAGAACGTACAACCCCTAGAACGGCCGCACAAAGTGCGCTGCGTCTGCAACGTCTGCATAGCTTTGTGTGTGAGTGATGGAACTAGGGATGTGCGTTTCGGGTTTCGGAATTTCTGAATTTTCACGAAATTTCCCGATTCGTGTTTTCGGATGCGGCCGATTTTCCGAAAATTTTTAGATCCGAAAATGGCAGATCCGAAAAGTTTTCCGAGCCGAAACGAAATATTTTCTGAATTTTCCAATGTACTTGAAATGTGTCAAATCGAAATTTATTGCTTTGAAACGAGGAAAACAGACGTTCCGAAAAAACGAAAATTTCCGAAAATACGAAAAGTCGATACAAAAAACGAGCTAAGTGACACGACAATACGAAAAATGGTCGATATTCCGAAAAAAAAATGTACACGAAAAACGACTCGAGCCGAACCGAATTGAAACAGAAATCGGTCGAAACGAGCCGAATCGAAAAGTTTAAAAATCCAAAAAATCGAATCGAATCGAACCGAAAAAAAAATCGGTGCACAAGCATAGATGGAACGTGATCAGACGGACTGCATTTATACGTCCAGCATTTTTCACGGACAAAATGGTTTTGCTTTTAATTTATTTTCCCTCCTACATCCCTCAAAATATACATCAGTGAATAAACGGACTGTGTGGCCACTACTGTGTCTTCCGTACTGACGTACATCCGTGTGCACGGACGCACAGTCTGTAGAAGACACGCTCGTCTGACCCTAACCTAAGCCCTCTGATTGCAGTCTTAACTTCTCCAAGAAACTTAGCTCAGCAATAGTTGACCTGAGGTACAGCAATTAAGACCCGGATGCGAAAACCAGTTTTTGTCCCACCTACCTCCCTCCAAGTCACCGGATTATCTAGACACTTGTTGGAGCATCCAGCCACATCATGAATGATCATGTGACATTCTCTACAAGAAGCCAGCAGCGGTAAGGGTTAAAATGGGATAGGGGTGTAGAGTGGGTCAGGAAGGTTTTATTTTTAACACATCAA
This sequence comes from Leptobrachium leishanense, assembly GCA_009667805.1. Taxonomy (NCBI): domain Eukaryota; kingdom Metazoa; phylum Chordata; class Amphibia; order Anura; family Megophryidae; genus Leptobrachium; species Leptobrachium leishanense. The sequence continues at coordinate 14,449,837 of CM019064.1, forward strand.
TTTTCACCTCCTGTTTTAACCCTATAGTATCTCTTTAATGCCTTATTGTTCGCATTATATAATACTGAATGTGATATAAAATTACGCCAAAATGGTTTTAAAGGAAATTATGTCAATATTCTACTTTATTGTTTAATTCTATTATATTCTATATTATTATATTCTATTTTTCCCAACATTTGTTAGCTACGCCTGCCATTCGACACTGTATCAAACATGTTTTTACTTATTTATTGAGTTTACAGCAGTTGTTAAAAACATATATATATTATAGAAATTCAGTAATCTCTTGCGTATTCCAATTTTAAAAACTCAGTTTAGCGTTTTAATTAGTAAATGTTCAGTGTTCGTGCCTTTTCTAAAAAAAAAAATATATAAATACACGTCGCTTGGCAAATCTGACATTGTTCTACACGAAAAATTCAAGAGAAACGCGTCTCCGTATTCTCAAGGCAGCGGTAATTAGGCTTTAAAAAAAAAAAAAACACAAAGCGAAAAGGAAAAGAAGAAGAAACACTTAGAATGCAGTTTTTTAAGTGGGGCAAATCGAATATATATTTTAATGATAAAGCTTTTAAAAGTTTCTCTGTCATTACCAGACAAACTCTGTTCCTCTATTTATCTCATGGACTTAGCCAGGTTGTTAAAATCTCTGGTAATGTAAAAAAAAAAAGCACTTTTTTTTCTCGACTGAAACAGTTTTTAAAAGCTTGCGCTGTGCCTCGCAGTCAAGATGAAATCATTATGTGCAGAAATAAATTAGAGAGTATCCTAATGGGGATTAAGGGACCATAATGGACTTTGGATGAAAACCACTTGTAGGCAGAAGGATTTTCCCATTCACTTATCCTTTTTTTTCTCATTGTTATTATTGTTATTATTGTTATTATTTGTTGTTTTATTTGCTTCTCTGCTTATTTTGGATTTCCAAACATAGTAGACATGTGCAATTTGGTTTGTTCTGAATTGAAATTTGGACGAAATTCACCATTTTCGTATTTCGGGAGCATATCCGAAAACAAAATATCAAACATCCGAAATTTCGGATCATTTCGGCGATTCGGATCATTTCAGCGAATAGGATCATTTCAGCGAATCTGTTCATTTCGGTGATCCGGATCATTTCAGGTGATTCCAATTACCGTATTTTTCGCTCCATAAGACGCACCTGACCATAAGACGCACCTAGTTTTTAGAGGAGGAAAACCGGAAAATAAATATTCTGAATGAAATAGTGTAATAATGGATATACTGCCCCAGCTCGTGGATATGCCTTAGCTCACACGTGGATATGCCTTAGCTCACACATGGATTTGCCCCAGCTCACACATGGATTTGCCCCAGCCAGCTCACACATGGATCTGCCCCATCAGCTCATGGATTTGCCCCAGCTCACACATGGATTTGCCCCAGCCAGCTCACACATGGATTTGCCCCATCAGCTCACACATGGATTTGCCCCAGCTCACACATGGATTTGCCCCAGCCAGCTCACACATGGATTTGCCCCATCAGCTCACACATGGATTTGCCCCATCAGCTCACACATGGATTTGCCCCATCAGCTCACACATGGATTTGCCCCATCAGCTCACACATGGATTTGCCCCATCAGCTCTCACATGGATTTGCCCCAGCCAGCTCACACATGGATTTGCCCCAGCCAGCTCACACATGGATTTGCCCCATCAGCTCACACATGGATTTGCCCCATCAGCTCACACATGGATTTGCCCCATCAGCTCACACATGGATTTGCCCCATCAGCTCTCACATGGATTTGCCCCAGCCAGCTCACACATGGATTTGCCCCATCAGCTCACACATGGATTTGCCCCAGCCAGCTCTCACATGGATTTGCCCCATCAGCTCACACATGGATTTGCCCCATCAGCTCACACATGGATTTGCCCCATCAGCTCACACATGGATTTGCCCCATCAGCTCACACATGGATTTGCCCCAGCCAGCTCACACATGGATTTGCCCCAGCCAGCTCACACATTGATTTGCCCCAGCCAGCATGGATTTGCCCCATCAGCTCACACATTGATAATGCCCCAGCTCACATATGGATATGGCCCAGCAGCTCGTGGATGTGCCTCCGCTCACCTGCCGCCGCCGCGTTCGTCTCCCTCTGAGCATGCGTCCGGCGGCAGGAAGCTTGGGCACTCGCCTGGGGGAGCCACGTGACCGCGATCTCCGCGGTCACGTGGCTCCCCCAGGCGAGTGCCCAAGCTTCCTGCCGCCAGACGCATGCTCAGAGGGAGACGAACGCGGCGGCGGCAGGTGAGCGGAGGCACATCCACGAGCTGCTGGCCATATTCGCTCCATAAGACGCACCCACTTTTCCCCCCACTTTTTGGGGGGAAAAAAGTGCGTCTTATGGAGCGAAAAAATACGGTAGTTGGTTTTTCGCTTTTTATGAGTTATTTCTTTTTTTATTGCTTATTTAAGAATGGCAAGTAGATTACTACCAATAGAATGAAAGTTTCTTTACTTATTTATTCTTTTAGGATTTTCTAGACATTTTTTGGGTGAAATTTTAGGTTTCCTAACTTCTTTTTAAAGAAACAAGGCTTTTTAACACATAGGTTTCAATGCAGCATATGAATCCACACACTGCTGGGAAGCGCCTCTCTGCGGTATAATGAATGCAGCATATGAATCCACACACTGCTGGGAAGTGCCTCTCTGCAGTATAATTAATGCAGCATATGAATCCACACACTGCCGGGCAGCGCCTCTCTGCGGTATAATTAATGCAGCATATGAATCCACACACTGCTGGGAAGTGCCTCTCTGCAGTATAATTAATGTAGCATATGAATCCACACACTGCTGGGAAGCGCCTCTCTGCAGTATAATTAATGCAGCATATGAATCCACACACTGCTGGGAAGCGCCTCTCTGCGGTATAATTAATGCAGCATATGAATCCACACACTGCTGGGAAGTGCCTCTCTGCAGTATAATTAATGCAGCATATGAATACACACACTGCTGGGAAGCACCTCTCTGCGGTATAATTAATGCAGCATATGAATCCACACACTGCTGGGAAGCGCCTCTCTGCGGTATAATTAATGCAGCATATGAATCCACACACTGCTGGGAAGCGCCTCTCTGCAGTATAATTAATGCAGCATATGAATCCACACACTGCTGGGAAGCACCTCTCTGTGGTATAATTAATGCTGCATATGAATCCACACACTGCTGGAAAGCGCCTCTCTGCAGTATAATTAATGCAGCATATGAATACACACACTGCTGGGAAGCGCCTCTCTGCAGTATAATTAATGCAGCATATGAATCCACACACTGCTGGGAAGCGCCTCTCTGCAGTATAATTAATGCAGCATATGAATACACACACTGCTGGGTAGCACCTCTCTGCAGTATAATTAATGTAGCATATGGCTCCACACACTGCTGGGAAGCACCTCTCTGCAGTATAATTAATGCAGCATATGAATCCACACACTGCTGGGAAGCGCCTCTCTGCGGTATAATTAATGCAGCATATGAATCCACACACTGCTGGGAAGTGCCTCTCTGCAGTATAATTAATGTAGCATATGAATCCACACACTGCTGGGAAGCACCTCTCTGCGGTATAATTAATGCAGCATATGAATCCACACACTGCTGGAAGCGCCTCTCTGCGGTATAATTAATGCAGCATATGAATCCACACACTGCTGGGAAGCGCCTCTCTGCAGTATAATTAATGCAGCATATGATCCACACACTGCTGGGAGCACTCTCTGTGGTATAATTAATGCAGCATATGAATACACACACTGCTGGTAGCACCTCTCTGCAGTATAATTAATGCAGCATATGAATCCACACACTGCTGGGAAGCGCCTCTCTGCAGTATAATTAATGCAGCATATGAATCCACACACTGCTGGGAAGCACCTCTCTGTGGTATAATTAATGCTGCATATGAATCCACACACTGCTGGGAAGCACCTCTCTGCAGTATAATTAATGCAGCATATGAATCCACACACTGCTGGGAAGCGCCTCTGCAAGTATAATTAATGCAGCATATGAATACACACACTGCTGGAAGCGCCTCTCTGCAGTATAATTAATGCAGCATATGAATCCACACACTGCTGGGAAGCGCCTCTCTGCAGTATAATTAATGCAGCATATGAATACACACACTGCTGGGTAGCACCTCTCTGCAGTATAATTAATGTAGCATATGGCTCCACACACTGCTGGGAAGCACCTCTCTGCAGTATAATTAATGCAGCATATGAATCCACACACTGCTGGGAGAGTCCTCTCTGCAGTATAATTAATGCAGCATATGAATCCACACACTGCTGGGAAGCGCCTCTCTGCGGTATAATTAATGCAGCATATGAATCCACACACTGCTGGGAAGCGCCTCTCTGCGGTATAATTAATGCAGCATATGAATCCACACACTGCTGGGAAGTGCCTCTCTGCAGTATAATTGAGGCTAGGGTCAGACTGAGGCAGTGCGAACGCTCGTTCTGGCGCACATAATCACGGCCGCACTAGCAGCAGATGCCATGCAATGACGGCCAATATACGACGTACGGTCGCACAAAAGTCCGGCCGCGCAACGCAAGTGGAAAATGAACGCATTTTTTCGAGAACGTTAAACCGCTGGTACTGACGTACAGAGTGCGCTGCGGCCGCATAGCGGCGTGTGTGCGTGATTAGGAGACGTCAGACGCTGCTAGTGTGCGGCCAACATAACGTTCAAACAGCCGGATTTCCCTAGACTTCTTTTTACCCCATCGTCATGAAATACGTCCAGAATTGCGCATCGTCTGACCACTTAAGCGTATTCCGTGAAAAAATGCGTGCGCACGCATCGACGTACATTTTGACGGTGGCCGCAGAAAATGCGCTCATCTGTCCCTAGCCTGATGCAGCATATGAATCCACACACTGCCGGGCAGCGCCTCTCTGCGGTATAATTAATGCAGCATATGAATCCACACACTGCTGGGAAGCGTCTCTCTGCAGTATAATTAATGCAGCTTATGAATACACACACTGCTGGGAAGCGCCTCTCTGCAGTATAATTAATGCAGCATATGAATCCACACACTGCTGGGAAGTGCCTCTCTGCAGTATAATTAATGCAGCATATGAATCCACACACTGCCGGGCAGCGCCTCTCTGCGGTATAATTAATGCAGTATATGAATCCACACACTGCTGGGAAGCGTCTCTCTGCAGTATAATTAATGCAGCATATGAATACACACACTGCTGGGAAGCGCCTCTCTGCAGTATAATTAATGCAGCATATGAATACACACACTGCTGGGAAGCACCTCTCTGCAGTATAATTAATGTAGCATATGGCTCCACACACTGCTGGGAAGTGCCTCTCTGCAGTATAATTAATGCAGCATATGAATCCACACACTGCCGGGCAGCGCCTCTCTGCAGTATAATTAATGCAGCATATGAATCCACACACTGCTGGGAAGCACCTCTCTGCGGTATAATTAATGCAGCATAAGAATCCGCACACTGCTGGGAAGCACCTCTCTGCAGTATAATTAATGCAGCATATGAATCCACACACTGCTGGGAAGCACCTCTCTGCGGTATAATTAATGCAGCGTATGAATCCGCACACTGCTGGGAAGCGCCTCTCTGCAGTATAATTAATGCAGCGTATGAATCCACACACTGCTGGGAAGCGCCTCTCTGCAGTATAATTAATGCAGCGTATGAATCCGCACACTGCTGGGAAGAAGCGCCTCTCTGCAGTATAATTAATGCAGCATATGAATCCACACACTGCTGGGAAGCGCCTCTCTGCAGTATAATTAATGCAGCATATGAATCCGCACACTGCTGGGAAGCGCCTCTTTGCGGTATAATGAATGCAGCATATGAATCCGCACACTGCTGGGAAGCGCCTCTCTGCAGTATAATTAATGCTGCATATGAATACACACAGTGCTGGGAAGTGCCTCTCTGTGGTATAATTAATGCAGCATATAAATCCACACACTGCTGGGAAGCGCCTCTCTGCAGTATAATTAATGTAGCATATGAATCCACACACTGCTGGGAAGCGCCTCTCTGCAGTATAATTAATGCAGCATATGAATCCACACACTGCTGGGAAGCACCTCTCTGTAGTATAATTAATGTAGCATATGAATCCACACACTGCTGGGAAGCGCCTCTCTGCGGTATAATTAATGCAGCATATGAATACACACACTGCTGGGAAGTGCCTCTCTGTGGTATAATTAATGCAGCATATAAATCCACACACTGCTGGGAAGCACCTCTCTGTAGTATAATTAATGTAGCATATGAATCCACACACTGCTGGGAAGCGTCTCTCTGCAGTATAATTAATGCAGCTTATGAATACACACACTGCTGGGAAGCGCCTCTCTGCAGTATAATTAATGCAGCATATGAATCCACACACTGCTGGGAAGTGCCTCTCTGCAGTATAATTAATGCAGCATATGAATCCACACACTGCCGGGCAGCGCCTCTCTGCGGTATAATTAATGCAGTATATGAATCCACACACTGCTGGGAAGCGTCTCTCTGCAGTATAATTAATGCAGCATATGAATACACACACTGCTGGGAAGCGCCTCTCTGCAGTATAATTAATGCAGCATATGAATACACACACTGCTGGGAAGCACCTCTCTGCAGTATAATTAATGTAGCATATGGCTCCACACACTGCTGGGAAGTGCCTCTCTGCAGTATAATTAATGCAGCATATGAATCCACACACTGCCGGGCAGCGCCTCTCTGCAGTATAATTAATGCAGCATATGAATCCACACACTCGTGCTGGGAAGCACCTCTCTGCGGTATAATTAATGCAGCATAAATCCGCACACACACTGCTGGGAAGCACCTCTCTGCAGTATAATTAATGCAGCATATGAATCCACACACTGCTGGGAAGCACCTCTCTGCGGTATAATTAATGCAGCGTATGAATCCGCACACTGCTGGGAAGCGCCTCTCTGCAGTATAATTAATGCAGCGTATGAATCCACACACTGCTGGGAAGCGCCTCTCTGCAGTATAATTAATGCAGCGTATGAATCCGCACACTGCTGGGAAGAAGCGCCTCTCTGCAGTATAATTAATGCAGCATATGAATCCACACACTGCTGGGAAGCGCCTCTCTGCAGTATAATTAATGCAGCATATGAATCCGCACACTGCTGGGAAGCGCCTCTTTGCGGTATAATGAATGCAGCATATGAATCCGCACACTGCTGGGAAGCGCCTCTCTGCAGTATAATTAATGCAGCATATGAATCCACACACTGCTGGGAAGCACCTCTCTGCAGTATAATTAATGCAGCGTATGAATCCGCACACTGCTGGGAAGCGCCTCTCTGCAGTATAATTAATGCAGCGTATGAATCCGCACACTGCTGGGAAGCACTTCTCTGCAGTATAATTAATGCAGCATATGAATCCACACACTGCTGGGAAGCACCTCTCTGCAGTATAATTAATGCAGCATATGAATCCACACACTGCTGGGAAGCGCCTCTCTGCAGTAGTATAATTAATGCAGCATATGAATCCACACACTGCTGGGAAGCACTTCTCTGCAGTATAATTAATGCAGCATATGAATCCACACACTGCTGGGAAGCACCTCTCTGCGGTATAATTAATGCAGCATATGAATCCACACACTGCTGGGAAGCCCCTCTCTGCAGTATAATAATGCAGCATATGAATCCACACACTGCTGGGAAGCGCCTCTCTGCGGTATAATTAATGCAGTATATGAATCCACACCCTGCTGGGAAGCACCTCTCTGCAGTAATAATTAATGCAGCATATGAATCCACACACTGCTGGGAAGCACCTTCTGCGCGGCATAATGATATAATGATTCCACACACTGCTGGGAAGCGCCTCTCTGCAGTATAATTAATGCAGCATATGAATCCGCACACTGCCGGGTAGCGCCTCTCTGCAGTATAATTAATGCAGCGTATGAATCCGCACACTGCCGCGACTGATCAAAAAATGAATCAATCCGAATCAATGAATCGATCTTCAGAGAGGTGCTGCCCGGCAGTATGTGGATTCATATGCTGCATTGAAACCTAGGGGTTAAAAAGCCTTGTTTCTTTAAAAAAAGTTTGGAAACCTAAAATTTCACCCAAAAATTACCTAAAAAATCCTAAAGAATAACTAAGTAAAGAAACTTTCATTCTATTGGTAGTAATCTACTTCCCATTCTTAAATAAGCAATATAAGGCTAGGGTCAGACTAACGCATTTTTCGCGTTGTCCGTGAAAAAGTGCGTTCGAACGAATGGACGTATTTTTTCACAGAGTACGCGATAGCGGTCATACGATGCGCATTTTCGTCCGTGATTTTGCACGAATCATCAATAAAACCCTTTTTGTGTCTGGACGTTATGTTGGCCGGACATTAGCAGCGTCTGACGTCTCCTAATCACGCACACACGCCGCTAGTGGACGCAGCGCACTCTGTACGTCAGTACTAGCGGTTTCACGTTCTCGAAAAAATGCGTTCGTTTGCCACTTGCGTTGCGCAGCCGCACTTTTGTGCGGCCGTTCTTCGTATGCTGCCCGGCATTGGACGTCATTTGCTGCTAGCACGGCGGTGATTAAGTGCTGCTAAACGCACGTTGATACTGCGTTAGTCTAACCCTAGCCTAAAACGAAAACTCATAAAAAAAGCAAAAAACCAACTGATCCGAATCACCGAAGTGATCCGAATCGATCTGAATCACCAAATCGAAATGATCCGAAACTAAAGGAAAACTGTCCGAAATGAAAAAAACGCCCAAAAAACAAAAAATAAAAACCCAAAAACAAATCATGCACATCCCTAAAACGTAATGCATCATGAATGCCATAGAGCCCAAGGCAACTGAAGAACTTCGGTTTCTAGACCTGAAAAAACTAAGGGCACTACTCTCCTCTTGACGATAAAAGGGAGCCAAAAGGGGGCTGGGGCACTTCGGCACTCTTTGGAAATTTTCGGTGCTCTTCTGCTAGGTTCTTCGATTTTATTTCATGAGGCTTTGGCGGCTCCACCTTTGGTGCACTACATTGACCATACGGTGAAAAGTGAATTCACCGTACTGTCGGCGAAATGGAATCGCCCGAACTTCCCCAAACTGAAAAAACACTAAAGTGAATATACCCTTTAGACTCATGTTGTTTATCAAATTCAACCACTTAACTGCACAGGGTGAACTCTGCCATCCAGGAGGTAGACGAGCATAAACACCGCACAGCACATTGCACAACCCACGACTTTCTGCCTCCCTTCCCTGGGATCGATCGACATTATTGGCTGCAGGTAGACATGTGTAATACGTTTTGGACACATTTGGAAATGGTCTGAAGTATCGGCAATTCGGATCAATCGGAATTGCCGATGAGAGAACTGAAGTGTTTTCATAATAAATCAATTTGAATTTTTCCAATTATAATCGGCCAGGTCCAAATACAAACAGAAAAATTTGTATTACATGGGAAATATAAAAAAATGGAAAAAATCCTAGCCCTAACCCTGCACCTAACCCTAGCGCTAATTATTAGACACCCAGAAACTGTAATCCTAACCCTAGCCCTGACCTTAGCATTAAATCCAGCCCTAAAGCATTAAACATTAACCCTAGTGTCACGGAATGGCCCAGCACCCTCAGCCAGGGGCGGTGCACAGTGACAGTGGTGGCTTTGGACACTTGGGTGTGGTGGCACGCACCTAGTTTTATAAGTACTTTTTATTAGATGTGATTATTGTGTGGTGTAAATAAAGTGTTCCCCGTTGGTATTGCGAAATGTATTTTCCCTTTGTCTGCCACGCCCGCCGCCATTTTCTGATCGCCTCGTGGTTCAGATCAGAATATTCGGATCTTAAAATGGCCGAATCGGCAACTCCCCGATTCGTAATGGCCAATACGAATCGGGGCCCGGGTGCCTCCTGCCAGCGAGGGCCAATGGGACTTGTGTGGGCGGGCAGGGATTCCCATTGTATTCCTAATTGTGTAAAGTGATAAATGTATGTGATGTGAAAAATAAACTCAGATTTTCCAGTGCATCCAGCCTCGCCTGATGTCCTTTACTCTCCGCCGCATATACTGTCTGAGCATCCCGCGCGGTCTCAGGGTGCGGTGTCCAGACTTAAGATCAGAACGGACTTAAGATCAGAACGGACTTAAGATCAGAACGGACTTAAGATCAGAACGGACTTAAGATCCGAAACGAAGGCGCGGCCGCGTACCGCGCTTCGGTATACCAAGTGAGCGGTGATCAGATCCGAAGATTCAGCCGCTCCCGTAAGATCCGAATATTCCTCCGCGGGAGATCCGATCCCCAGATTCACACGGCCGCCCGCAGACGCACTCCACACCCACAAGGTCAGTGAACCAGCTGCTCGGGACGCTGAGTGCCGTATGGCTCAGTGGTCGGGCTGGTTCTAGGCAGGGGTCCCCTCCACCGCCCGCTAACCCTTCCCCAGGGTCACGCCAGGCCGCACGAGACGCCGAGTGCGCGTCACTCGGTAGTCGGGCCAGCGGTAAGCGACGGGGGTCACGCAGATAGAGCACACCCGCAGGCGGAACAACATCCCATTCCGTCATACTGGTGGCAGCGGTGGGATCGCTCTCTGCAGACCCCTAGGAGACTTACGCCATGGCGGTGTACAACCCCTACGACAGGGACACCCTGCGTGGGATGTTGGAGAACCGGGGAGGAACGCCGGGTAACAAAAAGAGGAAGACCCTGATCAAGGAACTGACCAGGATGGATCAGGACGAGGCGATGATGCCCGTCCCCAGCCCTGTCTGCGCAGAGGTGGAGGAAGATGCTGGCCTCAGAGAGTTGCGGCGTCGGATTGCCCTGCTCGGTGATGCCCCGGCGGAGGGGGCCAGATATCAAGTGATTCGGGAGTTCTACCGGAAGTTGAGCAGGAGAAGGAACGCCAGCACGAGCTGCGGTTGGCAGAGCTCCGCGGAGCAGAGACTGATTATGTTGACCCCGAACCCTACCCTGTGGAACCCTGGGTCGAGGCTCACAGCTCGACTGGAGCTTCACCCTGGGAATCTGCAAACCCCAGTGACTACGCTTGCGGGACTCTCAGCTCGCCTGGAGCCTGTACTGAGGACGTCACTTATCCCCGCGACCCTCGGATGGAGACTCACAGCCCGCCTGGAGCTGCATCTGAGGACGCCCATTCCCCGTTGAGGAGCGGTGCTCCTGTGCTGGCACCTTCGCCGACATGAAGGTCGGGTTGGCAAGAGAGCTGCAGGAGGGCCTGGAGCAGGACCAGAGGTCCACAGAGGAACTGTGGTACGAGGCCCTGGACCATGAGCGGTACTGCCATGGTGTGTACATTCCTTCCGACGCTGTCGTCCATCGGGTGCAGTACGATGTGCGAGCAGCGTTCCTGCAAGGTCGGGCCCCAGAGGAGTGGGAGGCCGAGCTCCGGAGCCTGGTGCAGCAGGAGATCGCACTGGACGCCGAGTACCGCGCGCTCCGGTGGCTAACCGCCGCTCCGACAGTGCGTCCCTACTGGAGGCAGTTCCACGGCAGGGCCTCGCTACGGGGGTACAGGGCTGCTCTACGAGGGCATGGCCGCCGACCCCGAGTTTGGAGAGGAGACCGAGGAGCGGATGGAAGACATCCTGGAGCGACGGGAACTGGAGATCCCGTCAGACAGCAGGGACTCGGTGTTTGAGGAGCTGGAGTCCCTAGCCGAGCGAGAGTGGGAGCTCGAGGTGGCTTATCGGAGACTGTTGGACGGCGTTCCGCAGTCGAGCCTGAGCTCCCCGTGGTGGGACGGGTCGGCGGAGAAGTCGACAGTCCCCAGGTTTGGGACCTATGGGAGGCCGAGGCGGACCCATGGGTGCCCGTGGGGGTTTCGACTGAGGAAGTTACCCCCTGCACCCCGCAAGAGGACAGGGTGGCCGAGGCCACGGGTCCAGCGGGGGAGGAGAAGCAGACGGATGGTTCCCACGGGATGGGTTGTGCGCAACCATTGTTTGCCCCGGGGGATGAAGAGACCATCCTTCCCCAAGGAGATCTCCAACCAGCAGAAGAGCTGGCTACGGGGCAGAGTGCCGCTGGCCTCTGCCCACTACTCGAAGTCTGCCAGGAGGAGCAGACGGATGGTTCCCCGGGATGGGTTGTGCGCAACCATTGTTTGCCCCGGGGGTGAAGAGACCATCCTTCCCCAAGGAGATCTCCAACCAGCAGAAGAGCTGGCTACGGGGCAGAGTGCCGCTGGTCTCTGCCCACTACTCAAAGTCTGCCAGGAGGAGCAGACGGATGGTTCCCCGGGATGGGTTGTGCGCAACCATTGTTTGCCCCGGGGGTGAAGAGACCATCCTTCCCCAAGGAGATCTCCAACCAGCAGAAGAGCTGGCTACGGGGCAGAGTGCCGCTGGTCTCTGCCCACTACTCAAAGTCTGCCAGGAGGAGCAGACGGATGGTCCCCCCGGGATGGGTTGTGCGCAACCATTGTTTGCCCCGGGGGTGAAGTAACCATCCTTCAGCAAGGAGATCCTCCCCAGCTGTAGAGCTGGCCACGGGGCAGAGCGCTGCTGGCCTCTGCCCACCACCCACAGTCTGCCAGGTGGGGCAGACAGATGGTTCCCCCGGGCTGGGTTGTGCGCCACTGCTGATGGGCCTGGGGGGAAAGAAACCATCCTCCTGCAAGGAGATCCCCACCCAGCGGAAGAGCTGACACAAGGGCAGAGCGCCGCTGGCCTCTGCCCGTTTCTCCCAACTTGCCCCGAGGGGCAGAGTGAGGATGACCCCGTGCAACTGCGGTTGCATCCATTTGTCTCCCTTGTCGGCTACCAGGAAGAGCAGTCAGGTTTGGCCCCACTTGCTCCTTCGGTTGCCGTGTCCGTACCTGGCCATCCAGTGGAAGAGCTGGCAACGGGGCAGAGCGCCGCTGGCCTCTGCCCATTTCGGCAACCCTTGGGAGGGGGGGCCTCACGCAGCCACGGTTTCTTCCCACGTTGACCTGGGCACCCGGGGCGTGTGCATTTAGCACCCGGGTTCCCGGGTGAGTGGTAGCCCTGGAGGACACAGGAGGCACACCGGCCCCGACGTATGTCCTCTCGCCCAGCCGGGGAAACTCCAAGGACATGGGGTCCCGACCAAGCTGGCACGGCCGCAAGGCCAAATGGAGAGGCCTGGTGACTCGGCCTCCCCAGACTGACTATGGGCCTGGGAGCGCCGACTTCCCCGGTATGACCCGGTGGGGTCAGACCAGGTGCGTCGAACTGGGGGAGGGGGAGGAGTGTCACGGAATGGCCCAGCACCCTCAGCCAGGGGCGGTGCACAGTGACAGTGGTGGCTTTGGACACTTGGGTGTGGTGGCACGCACCTAGTTTTATAAGTACTTTTTATTAGATGTGATTATTGTGTGGTGTAAATAAAGTGTTCCCCGTTGGTATTGCGAAATGTATTTTCCCTTTGTCTGCCACGCCCGCCGCCATTTTCTGATCGCCTCGTGGTTCAGATCAGAATATTCGGATCTTAAAATGGCCGAATCGGCAACTCCCCGATTCGTAATGGCCAATACGAATCGGGGCCGGGTGCCTCCTGCCAGCGAGGGCCAATGGGACTTGTGTGGGCGGGCAGGGATTCCCATTGTATTCCTAATTGTGTAAAGTGATAAATGTATGTGATGTGAAAAATAAACTCAGATTTTCCAGTGCATCCAGCCTCGCCTGATGTCCTTTACTCTCCGCCGCATATACTGTCTGAGCATCCCGCGCGGTCTCAGGGTGCGGTGTCCAGACTTAAGATCAGAACGGACTTAAGATCAGAACGGACTTAAGATCAGAACGGACTTAAGATCAGAACGGACTTAAGATCAGAACGGACTTAAGATCAGAACGGACTTAAGATCCGAAACGAAGGCGCGGCCGCGTACCGCGCTTCGGTATACAAGTGAGCGGTGATCAGATCCGAAGATTCAGCCGCTCCGTAAGATCCGAATATTCCTCCGCGGGAGATCCGATCCCCAGATTCACACGCCGCCCGCAGACGCACTCCACACCCACAAGGTCAGTGAACCAGCTGCTCGGGACGCTGAGTGCCGTATGGCTCAGTGGTCGGGCTGGTTCTAGGCAGGGGTCCCCTCCACCGCCCGCTAACCCTTCCCCAGGGTCACGCCAGGCCGCACGAGACGCCGAGTGCGCGTCACTCGGTAGTCGGGCCAGCGGTAAGCGACGGGGGTCACGCAGATAGAGCACACCCGCAGGCGGAACAACATCCCATTCCGTCATACCTAGACAAACACTAACCATGACCCTAACCTAAATCTAGTCCTAATCCTAATCATGACACACAGAAACTGTCACTCTAAACCTAGCCCTAACCTTACCCTAAACCTAACCCTAAACCTAGCATTGACTCTAACCCTAGCCCTAACTTTAAGCTAACCCTAGCCCTAACCAATTTTTTAAAGGTATTATATATAAAGGCTCTGAATATCAGAAACTGATGAATATATTGGACGTTTTCAAAATACTGATATGGTATGATAACAAAATATTGGAAACTTCCGATATTCCGATTGTTCTGTATGATACCGATTAAATCTGTATCCAATATTTTGGGATTCTGAAATAATCTGACAAGAGACAAATTTTCCAGAGCTGCACATATCTAGCTGCAGAGGAACTGCCTGAACTGATCGACCACAGGGAAGAAAGGCTGGCCATATGAGCACCAAAATCCCGCGGTGTGCTATGCTGTAATGTTGCGTTTCAGCCTGCCAGCCTCCTGGCAGACTACTGACGTTAAGGGGTTAAGACACTAAGGGCTTGATTTAATTCTATTGGATGATTTTCTGGAAAAAATATCGGCTAAATAGAATTGAAAAAAATTTATCCAGAGCCAAAATTGGAATAATAATGCTACTCGATAAAAAGCTGGCTGGTAAAACACCTGTAAAAGCTTATTGTCAGCCCGCACCCTACAGACAAGGCTTTTAGAAAAATCCGATGTTTACAAAACGATTTCAGGTTTATCTCTCTATTTACATGATTGAAAATCCATCTATCAGTATTATTTAGCATTCATATTCCGTAATCCAAAATTTTGGATTAAGAAATATTCAGAACCAGCCAACATGGGATATCGGAAGCTTTCGGCATTTCAGTTCAGATAATTTCGCAATATCGGAAGGATCCACATATATTCACCCGTTTCCAATATTTGGAACATCATTGAATTAAAATATTAAAACCTACACGATGACACAAGAATGGCTCCAGAATGACGCACACTAGGATAGACAGACACCAAAATGATGCACAGAATGATACACATACACCAAAATGATGAACATACGCCAAAATGATGCATACAGTGAAGCACATACAACAAAATGATGGACATACACCTAAACGATGGACATACACCAAAACGATGAACAGAATGATGCACATACAACATAATGATGCACGTACAACAAAAAGATGGACATACTCCAAAATGATGCACAGAATGATGCACATACACCAAAATGATACACATTTACCAAAATGATGCACACAATGAAGCATATGCTCCAAAAATTATGCACAGAATGAAGAATGAAGCAAAATCGATGCAAAGAATGGAGCATGTGCTACAATAATGACTCAAGGAATGATGCATATGCTCAAAAAATGATGTACAGAATGAATCAGATTCTCCAAAAATGACACACAGAATGAAGCATGTGCGCCAGAAATTATGCCCAGAATGACGGTTGTGATTCAAATAATGATTCACAGGATGAAGCACATGCTCTAAAAATAATGCACAGAATGAAGCGTATGCTGCAATATTTATACACAGAATGAATCGTATGCTCAAATAATGATGCACAGAATGAAGCATATTTTTCAATAGTTATGAACAGAATGTGAGATAGACTCCAAAAATGATGCACAGAATGAAGCACATGCTCTAAAAATGATGCACAGAATGTGGGATAGGCTCCTAAACATGATGCTCATAATAATGGATAATAAGCATCAATGAAGTTGTGGAGCATAATTCCAAAATATCAGATTATATCCAGATCTGGGCGATTATATTCAGTTTGGGTTCGGATCAATGTGGGATATTTTTACGCAGAGAGAGAGATTCGATTTGGATTTTTGGCAATTCAGATGGATCCAAATCGTCGAATCTCCATTTATTTGGCCAAATTCTGGATTTATCTGAATCGAATCACACGTGTCCAGTTGATAGTTTGATTCACCACTCAACTGGTTCTGCTCACTTGCTCCTACGGAAACTCACACCGTTATTGAGGTTTATAATCCGAGCAATGTTGACTCGGACACTGGATATGTGTATGAAAATAAAATGATTTCAGGGCATAAAATGATTTCTAGGGCTATTCCCCTAGAGATTAATTGGTGAAGAAAGGCATATGAAAAGCCAATATTATGTCAAATGAAGGGAATTTTACATTTTTTTCCCCATCGTCTCCTACAATCCACCAATTAACCTCCTGCTACAAGTCCGAGTGACAGGACAGTCTTTTATAATTTACATCCGTTTGGTAAGATGTTCAGAAACAATAAATCGGACACGTTTTATTTCTTCGATTACAATATCCATCATATCCGGCACCGAATCACCATAAAACAGACTCCGAGCGAGACAATTACTCCTCTGGTAGAGCACGTGCTGTTTGTTATAGAGTAACATGTGGAAAAGTTTGATTCTTCCAAGTCTGACATTAGACAAAAAAAACTTCAGCGCGACTCGGACTGCGGCGTGTTTCACAATTTAATGGGCTGACATGTCTGAAAGCTATTATATGGCAATGATGGAACCTATCACAGCGGGGTTTTTTTTTTCTTAAAGCTAAAGACTGACTGACTGACTGCCAAGAATCAAAACTTCCTAAAACTAAAGAGAAATAATATTAAAAAGGTTCTGGCAGACTCGAAAAAAAATAAAATGTTTGAGGAGGGTAACGAATAAAACCAAACTAGAGAAAATCAAGGATTACACTAATGATCGAACCTAAAATAACCCAAAATACAAGACCTAAACAATATATACATTTATCTCAGTGCCATTATACACAGTCTCTAATGGACCAAATCCCACCTGTGTGAGCACTACCGTTAGCTGCGGTATCTACCGCATATTAAATTCCAAACGCAAACGGGTTAAAATACCCGTTTGCGTTTGGTACCTTGCGAATGTCAACGCGAGGTCACTGCGCTTTGCGCTTCCTATACTTAACATGGGGAGTGCAAAGTGTTAATCAGCGCTGGACTACAATGTCCCAGCGCTGATTAACGCCTGGCTCTGGTTAGCGAAAAGTCTACCAGAGCCAGGACTTAGTGTTAACAGATTCAGCTTTTGCAGAATCCGTTAACACCAGGCTTAGAAAACAAAAAAAGGATCACATACTCCCCTCCTGTCCCGCGGAGAGGACCGCGGCTCTGTCCACGTCCTCCGGCCGGCGGGAGTGGGGAAAGACTGGGGAAAAAGTCACCCCAGTCTCTCCCTGTGGATCACTACGCCGACCGGCTGGATCTCGCAAGACGAGATCCGGTTGGTCACATGACCGGCAGAGAAGAATTCAATGGAGTGAATGCTCGATGTTGCTCTCAGTGCTGCCCCGAGCATCCAAGATTTTACCGCCCGCAAACAATGCAGGCTGCATATCTTGCGCCTGCATTGTGATCTGGCGTTAAAACGCAGACGCAAGGGGAAAACTACGGGCGCAGTTTTTCCTCCCTTGCGCCCGCGTTTTAACGCACAGATCGTAATGGGGCCCCTAATGTCTGTGTTATTAGGGGCTCCTCCATATATTCAGGGTGTGTGGGTGTCTTTTTAGGGGTTCCTCCATATATTCAGGCTGCGGGTGTCTTTTTAGGAGCTCCTATATATATTCAGGGTGTGTGGGTGTCTTTTTAGGGGCTTCTCCATATATTCAGGGTGTGCAGGTGTCTTTTTAGGGGTTCCTCCATATATTTAGGGTGTGCGGGTGTCTTTTAGGGGCTTCTCCATATATTCATGGTGTGCGGGTGTCTTTTTAGGGCTTCCTCTAATTATTCAGGGTGTGCGGGTGTCTGTTTAGGGGCTTCTCCATATATTCAGGGTGTGCGGGTGTCTTTTTAGGGGCTCCTACATATATTCAGGGTGTGTTGGTGTCTTTTTAGGGGCTCCTCCATATATTCAGGGTGTGTGGGTGTCTTTTTAGGGGTTCCTCCATAAATTCAGGGTGTGTGGGTGTCTTTTTAGGGTTTCCTCCATATATTCAAGTTGTGCGTGTATCTTTTAAGGGGCTCCTCCATTATATTCAGGGTGTGCGGGTGTCTTTTTAGGAGCTCCTCCATATATTCAGGCTGTGTGGGTGTCTTTTTAGGGGTTCCTCCATATATTGAGGGTGTGCGTGTGTCTTTTAAGGGGCTCCTCCATATATTCAGGGTGTGCAGTTTTTTTTAGGGGTTCATCCAAATATTTAGGGTGTGCGGGTGTCTTTAGGGGTTTCTCCATATATTCAGGGTGTGCATGTGTCTTTTTAGGGGCTCCTCCATATATTCAGGGTGCGTGGGTGTCTTTTTAGGGCTCCCCATATATTCAGGGTGTGCGAGTGTCTTTTTAGGAGCTCCTCCATATATTCAGGGTGTGTGGGTGTCTTTTTAGGGGTTCCTGAATATATTCAGGGTGTGGGGGTGTCTTTTTAGAGGCTCCTCCATATATTCAGGGTGTGTGGGTGTCTTTTTTGGGGCTCCTCCATATATTCAGGGTGTGCGGGTGTGTTTTTAGGGTTCCTCCATATATTCAGGGTGTGAGGGGGTCTTTTTAGGGGCTCCTCCATATATTCAGGGTGTGCGGTGTGATGTATGGGTTGTTAGACTGTGTAAGAATATATGGTGTGTGTGTATTGTGAGGTATCGACTGTTGTTGGTTGTGAATGATGCATTGCTTTTCTTCTGCCTTCCTACTTCCTGTTGTGCTCTGAGGGGATTTCTCACTTCCTGTTGTCAGTTGGGGGGAATGTTCTGGTAGATGTAAAATGGCGACTGAAGCAGAGCAGTGTTATGAGTAGGGAGGAGCCGAACACTCCCCGAGTTCGGTTCTAGCCCGAACCCGAACTTCCCATTTGTTCGGGACCGAACCCAAACCCGAACCCCCATGCAAGTCAATGGGGCTGAAAATTCGTTTTTTTAGAGTGCCCTCCAAGAGGGCATATATGCTACATATTTGCCATAAAAGGTGTATGGGGGTCCGGGTAGTGCCCTGGGGGACAGGAAACAAGGACAAAAGGTTTTAAAAAAAAACGTTTTTAAAGGGACAGTGAGTTTTCCATGAAATAAGGGTTAAAAATAAAAACGAAAAATTCCTTCAAATATCATGCCTAGGAGGTCCCCATAACCTGCCCCTGAAGTGGCGGATTTCTAGGATGTATAGAAACACTTAAAAACAAAAAAATGACATTTCATATGACGGTAAATGCTTTTCCTTTAATCTATCCATAAACAACTGCTTGGGGCGGCAGCCTGTATGAAAAGACATTTTAGGACGTGCAGAAAAAGTTTAGTGTTTTTTTTGGCTAAATTATTGTGAAACTTATGCAGGCTTTGGATGAAAGTTACAATAGGTGCTTTAAAATTGGGCTTTTAGCATTGGCAACATTGCCGTCACACCGTAACCGCTCTGAGGATATGAATCTGATACAGGCATCAATGGCAGTGCACCCAGATGTTGTGCCTTTAGTGCCGGGCATGCAAGTGCTATCATACAGTAACCCCTCTGTGTTATGGTGGAAGAGTGCAGGGGTGGACCTTTGCGATCCTATATTAAAAAGATATGCATCTGGTAATGGGCGTCAGTGCACCCAGATATTCTGCCTTTGGTGCAAGACTGCCAGGCCAGCAAGTATCATCATACAGTAACCCCTCTGTGTTATGGTGGAAGAGTGCAGGGGTGGGCCATGTGGTCCTATATTGAAAAGTTTTTGATCTGGTGGTAATGGGCGTCAGTGCACCCAGATATTGTGCCTTTAATGCCAGGCCATCAAGTATCATCATACAGTAACCCCTCTGTGTATTGTGGAAGAGTGCAGGGGTGGACCATGTGGTCCTATATTGAAAAGTTTTTGATCTGGTGGTAATGGGCGTGAGTGCACCCAGATATTGTGCCTTTAATGCCAGGCCATCAAGTATCATCATACAGTAACCCCTCTGTGGTATTGTGGAAGAGTGCAGGGGTGGACCATGTGGTCCTATATTGAAAAGTTTTTGATCTGGTGGTAATGGGCGTCAGTGCACCCAGATATTGTGCCTTTAATGCCAGGCATCAAGTATCATCATACAGTAACCCCTCTGTGTTATTGTGGAAGAGTGCAGGGGTGGACCATGTGGTCCTATATTGAAAAGTTTTTGATCTGGTGGTAATGGGCGTCAGTGCACCCAGATATTGTGCCTTTAATGCCAGGCCATCAAGTATCATCATACAGTAACCCCTCTGTGTTATGGTGGAAGAGTGCAGGGGTGGACCTTGCAGTCCTATATTAAAAAGATATGCATCTGGTTAAGGCGTCAGTGCATCCAGATATTCTGCCTTTGGTGCAAGACTGACAGGCCAGCAAGTATCATCATACAGTAACCCCTCTGTGGTATTGTGGAAGAGTGCAGGGTTGGACCCTGCGGTTCAAAAATTAAAATGATATAAATCTGGCACAGGTGTCAGTGCAGCCAAATATTGTGCCTTTCATGGCAGCAAGTGCCTTCACACCGTAACCCTTTGTGGTATTGTGGAAGAGTTCAGTGCTGGAGGTTTTGTGAATGCAGAAGAGGACATCCCCTATCTATTCCATTACTTCAGCATCAGGGGATTGATAGCTGCTGATCCAGGGCTGATTCATTTTTATAAATGTCAGCCGGGCTACAGAGTCGGTGGACAGACGCACTCTTTTGTCTGTGACAAAACCTCCAGCGGCACTGAACGTCCTTTCAGAAAGCACGCTGGATGAAGGGCAACCTAGTAGCTGCATAGCATATTGGCTAAGTTCTGGCCAGTGATCCAATCTCAACACCCAGTAAGCCAGTGGATCATCTGCTGGAAAGGTATCCCCTAGGTAGTCCTGCACCATATGGTGAAGACGCTGGCAATGGGTGCCTACATTTGACGTCCCTGGGCGTCGGGGACTAAAAAAATGTAAAAATGCATCAGTCAAGCGGCCCTGGCCTTCACCGCTATTCCTCTGATCACCTGCAGCCTCAGAAGCACGTGTGTCAGCACTTGGTAATCTAACAGTGCCGGGAAAGGTGTTACACAAGTTTCGCTTTAGAGCGTCCTCAAGTTTTGTCATCCTGTGCTCCCTCTGTGTGAGCAGGATGAGCTCGGCAACTTTCCCCTTGTATCGTGGATCAAGGAGGGTTGCCAACCAGTAATGATCCCTCTCCTTGATAGCACGAATCCTGGGGTCCTTTAGCAGGCTTTGCATCATTAGGGAGCCCATGCAGCGTAGGTTGGAGGTGGCATTAGCTGCCGAGTCTTCCTGGTCAATGAGGATGACCGTATCGTGCACTTCCTCCTCCCAGCCACACACAAGCCCTTCTGTTTCTGGGCACACAAAACCCAGCCTTGAAGAATCCCCACCTTCAATGCCCCCACTACTTAAATAGTCCTCCTCCTCCTCATCCTCCTCCTGTCTGATCTGAGTAGGACCCGCTGGAATGCTCTCTGCGGAAAGACTGGGGCCTTGAGAGCTAGGGAAGGCCTCCTCTTCCTCCCGCTGCTCTGCCTCTAGAGCCACATCTATAATTCCCCGCAGAGTGTGGTCCAGCAGGAACACTAAAGGAATTGTGTCACTGATGCATGCACTGTCCCTGCTCACCATCTTCGTTGCCTCCTCAAATGGTGACAGTACAGTGCATGCATCCTTGATCATCAGCCACTGCGGGGGGGGAAAAAACCCAAGTTGACCTGAACCTGTCCTTGTGCCATACTCACACAGGTACTCGTTGATGGCCCTCTGCTGCTTGTGCAGACGCTGCAGCATTGCTAATGTCGAATTCCACCTGGTGGGCATGTCACAAATCAGACGGTTTGTGGGAAGGTGGAATTCTCTTTGAATTTCTGCCAGGCGAACGCTTGCTGGGAATGACCGACTGAAGTGGCTGCAGACTTTTCTGGCCTGGATGAGAAGCTCTGGCAGCCCTGGGTACTTGGTTAGGAAACGCTGTACCACCAGATTTAGGACGTGTGCTAGGCATGGTACATACGTCAATTTACCCTTGCGTAGGGCGGAGAGAAGGTTGCTGCCATTATCGCAGACGATCATTCCCTGCTCAAGCTGGCATGGTGTTAACCATCTCTGCACCTGCCCCTGCAGAACTGACAAAATTTCTGACCCGGTGTGGCTCCTGTCCCCTAAACAAACCACCTCAAGCACAGTATGGCATCTTTTTGCTTGAGCCATTGCGTAGACCCTGTCAGGCTTCGGTTTAATTGCCACTTCTGAATAGGTAGAGAAGCTGGAAATCCTTGTTGATTCTGGGTAGGATGAGCCCAAGTAGAAAGTGTGGAGATCGAAAATCTTCAAAAAACTTTTTCAAAAAGCTTTATGTGGGTGAATAATAGATTAAGGAAGGTATATCAATGAATGGTAAATTTATTAAAGTAAAAATGCCCAACGCGTTTCGTCCTAAGACTTTATCAAGGGCGATAAAATAACATAAAAGATAAAAGCATGAAATAATATAAACCTTCCCTTCCTTCGTTTCGTATTTAAATAGTCCACAAAGTCCTCTCATTGGTCGATTCGATTACTCGGCATTCACCATATATGGTCAAAAAGAAGTTCTTTTCGTATGTCACTTCCGTTTTCGGATTTCTCCGAAGTGTCGTTTCCGTTTCCGATCGGAAGTCACCTGACTTCATACGCTCGAAAATCCTATTCTTTCGTTTTTGGACATGGTGTTAAGTCCATTCATTGGTCAATTCGATCTCCCTATATTCACCGGGAAAAAGGAAATCTTTGATGTATCATCTCCGTTTTCGGATTCCTTCGATGCGTCATTTCCGTTTCGGATCGGAAGTTACCGGTTCTCTATAAATCCGAAAAATCGCGCACTTTCATTTTCGTCCGTGATGTCATTTCCGATCGTATTCTATCTAAAGTTTTACACTTCCGATGTCAAAACATAGTGTTCTTTTCCGTTTCTTTATAAATCCGAAAAGTCGCGCACTTTCTTTTTTCGTCCGTAGTGTCGTTTCTAATCGTATTCTATCTAAAAGTTTTACAATTTCGATGTCAAAACATGATGAAAATTTTGAAAAGAAAGATATGGCGAAACATAGAAGATCTGGAGAAGAACATCATGTTTTGACATCGAAAGTGTAAAACTTTTAGATAGAATACGATTAGAAACGACACTACGGACGAAAAAAAGAAAGTGCGCGACTTTTCGGATTTATAAAGAAACGGAAAAGAACACTATGTTTTGACATCGGAAGTGTAAAACTTTTAGATAGAATACGATCGGAAATGACATCACGGACGAAAATGAAAGTGCGCGATTTTTCGGATTTATAGAGAACCGGTAACTTCCGATCCGAAACGGAAATGACGCATCGAAGGAATCCGAAAACGGAGATGATACATCAAAAGATTTCCTTTTTCCCGGTAAATATAGGGAGATCGAATTGACCAATGAATGGACTTAACACCATGTCCAAAAACGAAAGAATAGGATTTTCGAGCGTATGGAGTCAGGTGACTTCCGATCGGAAACGGAAACGACACTTCGGAGAAATCCGAAAACGGAAGTGACATACGAAAAGAACTTCTTTTTGACCATATATTCTGAACGCTGAGTAATCGAATCGACCAATGAGAGGACTTTGTGGACTATTTAAATACGAAACGAAGGAAGGGAAGGTTTATATTATTTCATGCTTTTATCTTTTATGTTATTTTATCGCCCTTGATAAAGTCTTAGGACGAAACGCGTTGGGCATTTTTACTTTAATAAATTTACCATTCATTGATATACCTTCCTTAATCTATTATTCACCCACATAAAGCTTTTTGAAAAAGTTTTTTGAAGATTTTCGATCTCCACACTTTCTACTTGGGCTCATCCTACCCAGAATCAACAAGGATTTCCAGCTTCTCTACCTATTCATCTGTGTCCTTTATCTGGAGGAGAGTGGGAATACCTCCATGAGAAGCGGATCCAACTTCTAAAGCTAAGTACCCTGTACCATTTTTTTCTTAATTGCCACTTCGCCAGAGACAGAGAAGGAGGAGGAGGAGGAGGAAGAGGTGGTGGTGGTGGAGCAGACAGACCTCATACAAGCAGCTTCTGGAGGCGTGGTGGATGAACAAGCTCCAGCACAGAGCCCCGTCTTGGATCCCTCCCAGCTGCAATCAGAGTTACCCAGTGTGCCATGAAGGAAATGTAACGACCCTGTCCATGCTTGCTGGACCACGTGTCTAAAGTGACATGCACCTTGCTGCTGACTGCCTTTCCCAATGACTGAATAACATTGTCTTCCACGTGCTGGTATAGTGCTGGAATGGCCTTGCGTGAAAAGTAATGGCGTTTTGGAACCTGCCACTGTGGTACAGCACATTCAGCAAATTCACGGAAGGGAGCAGAGTCCACCAGCTGGAAAGGCAGCAGCTGCAATGCGAGTAATTTTGCTAAGCTGGCATTTAGACGCTGTGCTTGGGGATGGTTGGGACTATATTTTTTCTTTCGCTGCAGCAGCTGCGGCAACGTAATCTGACTGCGTAAATATTCAGCTACTGGATGATGTCACATTGTGAGGAAGGACCTGCTGGTACATCCATTACTGTAGCATCATCCCTGTCAGTGGAGGTTGTAGGCAATTGCATGGCAGGACATACTGTGTGGGTAGAGACAGATGAGGAGGAGGAGGACCTACGCAAAGTTTTGCCCCAACGGGATGTGTGGCACTTGTTCATATGCGCCTCAAGCACGTGGTACCCAAGTGTCCGGTGTTTATCCCAGGCTTCAGCCTCCTCTGACATAGATTACAAATAGCAATGGTGGGGTCTGCTGCACAGTTCTTAAAGAACTCCCAGACAGCAGAGTTCCTGCATGTGTTCTTCGAGACAACAGCGCTCTGCACCAGAGCAGCTCTGACATGTGATGCCTTGGACTGGCTAGTGCTACGGTTGGTCACAGAGGATGTTGTGCCTCGTGTTTGCTGTGCCTCCTCCTCCTCCCCCTCCTCCTCACTTGATTCCTCAGTTCGATCTGGCACCCAGGTGGAGTCAGTGACCTCATCATCATCAATGTCATCTTCACCCCTATCTCCTCGTCACTGGAGCCAATTTGACAGTATGCTGCAGCTGCTGGGGCAACATGAGTGACAGTAATTTGTGTGTCATCACTGGCACCCCCTTCCTCTAGGTTGATTATACTCCCTTCCTCAACCTCAGAGATTGAATCAGAGCATTGTACTTGCTGCGCATCCTCAAGCAGCATGTCACTCTCATTGTAGTAAAACAATTCAGCTGACTCCTCCGTGTGTGATAGCGAGGCTACGGCAGGAGTAGCTGTGGACATGGAGGCTGCATTAGATGCTTTGGCAGCTGAGGTGAACTGTAAAGCACTAGAAGCCTTGCTGGCAGAGGACTCGGAGGATGAGGATGGCCTGGTTAGCCACTCCACCAAGTCCTCTGTATGTTGCTGCTGCTTAAGACGGCCAGCACCAGTTAGAAAGGACAAGCGTGCCCCTGCAGAGGATGCACCACGTCCACCACGACCAGAGACACAGCCTCCCGACACAGGGGCTGCTTGCCCTCTTATCTGTGGCTGGGAGCGTCTGCCTGTCCTTTTTGTTCTTTCAGGCATGGTGAGTGATATATAGATTAATATATACAGAACTCTGATTCAACTCTGGTATAAAGATTTAAATAACTCTGGTATAACTCAGTGAGATACACTGATAGCTGGCAGCCAGTGACAAGAGACAGATCACCTTAATTCACAAATGTTTTAAATAAATTAGTGAGCCCCAAAATACAGCGTGGTACTGTATGTATGACGAGACACAGATCACCTTAATTCCCAAGTGTTTTAAAGAAATTAGTGAGCCCCAAAATACAGCGTGGTACTTTTTGTATGGCGAGACACAGATCACCTTAATTCCCAAGTGTTTTAAAGAAATTAGTGAGCCCCAAAATACAGCGTGGTACTGTTTGTATGATGAGACACAGATCACCTTAATTCCCAAGTGTTTTAAAGAAATTAGTGAGCCCCAAAAAAAAATGCTGGCTGTGTGACGAGACACAGAGATCACCTTAATTCCCAAGTGTTTTAAAGAAATTAGTGAGCCCCAAAATACAGCGTGGTACTTTTTGTATGACGAGATACAGATCACTTAATTCCCAAGTGTTTTAAAGAAATTAGTGAGCCCAAAATACAGTGTGGTACTGTTTGTATGACGAGACACAGATCACCTTAATTCCAAGTGTTTTAAAGAAATTAGTGAGCCCCAAAAAAAATTGCTGGCTGTGTGACGAGACACAGAAGATCACCTTAATTCCCAAGTGTTTTAAAGAAATTAGTGAGCCCCAAAATACAGCGTGGAACTTTTTGTATGACGAGACACAGAACACCTTAATTCACAAGTGTTTTAAAGAAATTAGTGAGCCCCAAAATACAGCGTGGTACTTTTTGTATGACGAGACATAGATCACCTTAATTCCCAAGTGTTTTAAAGAAATTAGTGAGCCCCAAAATACAGCGTGGAACTGTTTGTATGACGAGACACAGATCACCTTAATTCCCAAGTGTTTTAAAGAAATTAGTGAGCCCCAAAATACAGCGTGGAACTGTTTGTACGACGAGACAAAGATCACCTTAATTCCCAAGTGTTTTAAAGAAATTAGTGAGCCCCAAAAAAAATTGCTGGCTGTGTGACGAGACACAGAAGATCACCTTAATTCCCAAGTGTTTTAAAGAAATTAGTGAGCCCCAAAATACAGCGTGGAACTTTTTGTATGACGAGACACAGAACACCTTAATTCACAAGTGTTTTAAAGAAATTAGTGAGCCCCAAAATACAGCGTGGTACTTTTTGTATGACGAGACATAGATCACCTTAATTCCCAAGTGTTTTAAAGAAATTAGTGAGCCCCAAAATACAGCGTGGAACTGTTTGTATGACGAGACACAGATCACCTTAATTCCCAAGTGTTTTAAAGAAATTAGTGAGCCCCAAAATACAGCGTGGAACTGTTTGTACGACGAGACAAAGATCACCTTAATTCCCAAGTGTTTTAAAGAAATTAGTGAGCCCCAAAAAAAATTGCTGGCTGTGTGACGAGACACAGAAGATCACCTTAATTCCCAAGTGTTTTAAAGAAATTAGTGAGCCCCAAAATACAGCGTGGACTTTTGTATGACGAGACACAGAACACCTTAATTCACAAGTGTTTTAAAGAAATTAGTGAGCCCCAAAATACAGCGTGGTACTTTTTGTATGACGAGACAACAGATCACCTTAATCCCAAGTGTTTTAAAGAAATTAGTGAGCCCCAAAAAACAGCGTGGTACTGTTGTATGACGAGACACAGATCACCTTAATTCCCAAGTGTGTTTAAAGAAATTAGTGAGCCCCAAAATACAGCGTGGAACTGTTTGTATGACGAGACAAAGATCACCTTAATTCCCAAGTGTTTTAAAGAAATTAGTGAGCCCCAAAATACAGCGTGGTACTTTTTGTATGACGAGATACAGATCACCTTAATTCCCAAGTGTTTTAAAGAAATTAGTGAGCCCCAAAATACAGCGTGGTACTGTTTGTATGACAAGACACAGATCACCTTAATTCCCAAGTGTTTTAAAGAAATTAGTGAGCCCCAAAAAAAATTGCTGGCTGTGTGACGAGACACAGAAGATCACCTTAATTCCCAAGTGTTTTAAAGAAATTAGTGAGCCCCAAAATACAGCCTGGTACGTTTTGTATGACAAGACAAAGATTACCTTAATTCCCAAGTGTTTTAAAGAAATTAGTGAGCCCCAAAATACAGTGTGGTACTGTTTGTATGACGAGACACAGATCACCTTAATTCCCAAGTGTTTTAAAGAATTTAGTGAGCCCCAAAATACAGCGTGGAACTGTTTGTATGACGAGACACAGATCACCTTAATTCCCAAGTGTTTTAAAGAAATTAGTGAGCCCCAAAAAAAATTGCTGGCTGTGTGACGAGACACAGAAGATCACCTTAATTCCCAAGTGTTTTAAAGAATTTAGTGAGCCCCAAAATACAGTGTGGTACTTTTTGTATGACGAGACACAGAAGATCACCTTAATTCCCAAGTGTTTTAAAGAAATTAGTGAGCCCCAAAATACAGCGTGGTACTGTTTGTATGACGAGACACAGATCACCTTAATTCCCAAGTGTTTTAAAGAAATTAGTGAGCCCCAAAAAAAATTGCTGGCTGTGTGACGAGACACAGAAGATCACCTTAATTCCCAAGTGTTTTAAAGAAATTAGTGAGCCCCAAAATACAGCCTGGTACGTTTTGTATGACAAGACACAGATTACCTTAATTCCCAAGTGTTTTAAAGAAATTAGTGAGCCCCAAAATACAGTGTGGTACTTTTTGTATGACGAGACACAGAAGATCACCTTAATTCCCAAGTGTTTTAAGAAATTAGTGAGCCCCAAAATACAGCGTGGTACTGTTTGTATGACGAGACACAGATCACCTTAATTCCAAGTGTTTTAAAGAATTTAGTGAGCCCCAAAATACAGTGTGGTACTTTTTGTATGACGAGACACAGAAGATCACCTTAATTCCCAAGTGTTTTAAAGAAATTAGTGAGCCCCAAAATACAGCGTGTACTGTTGTATGACGAGACACAGATCACCTCAATTCCAAGTGTTTTAAAGAATTTAGTGAGCCCCAAAATACAGTGTGGTACTGTTTGTATGACGAGACACAGATCACCTTAATTCCCAAGTGTTTTAAAGAAATTAGTGAGCCCCAAAATACAGCGTGGTACTGTTTGTATGACGAGACACAGATCACCTTAATTCCCAAGTGTTTTAAAGAAATTAGTGAGCCCCAAAATACAGCGTGGTACTGTTTGTATGACGAGACACAGATCACCTTAATTCCCAAGTGTTTAAAGAAATTAGTGAGCCCCAAAATACAGCGTGGTACTGTATGTATGACGAGACACAGATCACCTTAATTCCCAAGTGTTTTAAAGAAATTAGTGAGCCCCAAAATACAGCGTGGTACTATTTGTATGATGAGACACAGATCACCTTAATTCCCAAGTGTTTTAAAGAAATTAGTGAGCCCCAAAATACAGTGTGGTACTGTTTGTGTGACGAGACACAGAAGATCACCTTAATTCCAAGTGTTTTAAAGAAATTAGTGAGCCCCAAAATACAGCCTGGTACGTTTTGTATGACAAGACACAGATTACCTTAATTCCCAAGTGTTTTAAAGAAATTAGTGAGCCCCAAAATACAGTGTGGTACTGTTTGTATGACGAGACACAGATCACCTTAATTCCCAAGTGTTTTAAAGAATTTAGTGAGCCCCAAAATACAGTGTGGTCTTTTTGTATGACGAGACACAGAAGATCTCCTTAATTCCCAAGTGTTTTAAAGAAATTAGTGAGCCCAAAATACAGCGTGGTACTGTTTGTATGACGAGACACAGATCACCTTAATTCCCAAGTGTTTTAAGAATTAGTGAGCCCCAAAATACAGCGTGGTACTGTTTGTATGACGAGACACAGATCACCTTAATTCCCAAGTGTTTTAAAGAAATTAGTGAGCCCCAAAATACAGCGTGGTACTGTTTGTATGACGAGACACAGATCACCTTAATTCCCAGTGTTTTTAAGAAATTAGTGAGCCCCAAAATACAGCGTGGTACTGTATGTATGACGAGACACAGATCACCTTAATTCCCAAGTGTTTTAAAGAAATTAGTGAGCCCCAAAATACAGCGTGGTACTATTTGTATGATGAGACACAGATCACCTTAATTCCCAAGTGTTTTAAAGAAATTAATGAGCCCCAAAATACAGCGTGGTACTGTTTGTATGACGAGACACAGATCACCTTAATTCACAAGTGTTTTAAAGAAATTAGTGAGCCCCCAAAAAAATTGCTGGCACAGTGACTAAACACACATCACCTAAATTCCCTGATATTTGGTCAAAATGAGACCCCCCAGACCCCTCCAGTAGCGTGGCAGACCGGCAGTAACAACACACACAACTATCTCCTTTGAAATCTCCTCTGAAATGCGTGCAGAAAGCGCTGCATTGAAACCTTATATAGTGTGCTGCGGGACTTAGCTCTGTGAGCCCATGATTGGGCAAGATTTGCCCAATCAGGACTCTGAGCGGTGATTGGCATAGTGTTCAACCAGTCTTGCACCAGACCTGAGGTCAGGTGCAAGGCTGTAGCCAATTAGGAGCTTCAGGACAGTGGGAAAATGCATTGTGGTCCATTGTGGTCGAACATGAATGAACACCCAGAAATGTTCGGTGTTCGCGATCTACTCGAACAGCCTAAGTTCGGGTCGAACCCCGAACCTTCCGAACCCGAACAGCTCATCCCTAGTTATGAGGCAGCTCTGTGAGGAAACTGCTCTACACCGATTAATAAACTACAACATGCTTATACGGAAGTGACTGTTTTTATACAAGTCAACCAATTAAGTAAGAATATAAACAACGTTTGTGGAAAAACATCACAGTGGCGATGAGGCTGTAGAACACACTGACATGGCAAGCATTGGCTCTATAAAAGACTTTGATCCTGAGGCCGATTCTTGGGTTTCCTGGGTTGAAAGACTTGAACAATATTTTGCAGCTAATGATATTCCTGATGCCAAACAGGTTGCTGTTTTTCTAACAGCTATAGGAGCCAGAAGGTATGAAACCCTGAGGAGCCTCTTACACCCAGAGAAGCCGGCCAGCAAGTCACTGGGAAGCCTGATTGCCGTATTATGCGGCCATTTCCAACCAAAGCCGCTAGAGATAGCAGAGAGATTTAAGTTCTATAGAAGGAAGCAGGACCCCGGGGAATCAGTTTCAGCGTATGCCATTGTATTACATAAACTTGCCAGCACCTGTTGTTTTGGGGACTACCTGCTCACTGCTTTGCGAGACCAGTTTGTAATGGTCATTGCAAGTGACACACTGCTAAAGAGACTGCTTACAGAAGAAGATTTAACATTTCAGAAAGCGATGACCATAGCAAGCGTCATGGAACGAGCCTCTAAGAAGGGAACTCGATTTTTCTGTAGAATATCCCTTTAATTTGCTAGAAAAGCTAACATACGTTCCAAAAGATAAAAAAATGCAAAGAAACTAACTCAGAGACAAAAAAGGTAAACACATAAAATATGACGGAATGTTCGCATATTCCGGAGTGTTACTTTGGAGGCGCAGACTGTATCTGTGCTCCATGAAATGTGTAGGGGATCCTCGCGCACGTCCCTGGCTCTGTCTGCCACGGTATTTGTTTTATCACCCGGAGAGATGTACTACAGAGGGATATGATTAGGCGGCGCTGAGCCCTGCGCACCGGCCTCTGTTAATGATACGTTTCCCTTCACACCGCTGGAAAAGATTAAAAAGTTGACAATGAAGACATTCCAGGCATAAAAAATGTAAATCCTATAGTAACGGAAACCTGTTGATTCCATAAACCGGCAAGGTGGCGTCCGAGTGAAATCAATTCACCGTATACAGTCAGTATAAAACCGATTAAACAAATGCCGGCTGGAGATTCATCGTCCCCGAGGTGGTTTTCGAGAACATTTTATTGAATGTTGGAAAGGTCAAACCCAAAGAAAACAGAGGAGCGCAAGATACAAAAAAAAATATGTATTTCCACCAACGGGTAATGCTAAGTTGATAAAAAGCTACAAATTCATTGAAAGGTCTTAAAAAAAGATAGATTTGGAGTCATAAGGAAAAATGTTGGAAATCCGCCTTATTTTCCCCATTAATACAGAGAAATGCTGACAGTATTGTCATAATATTCACACTTTCTGCTCAGATCTATGTAACACAAGTCGGAAATAAACAATAGTAGCATAGATTTATTAAAATAACAATATTTTATATGATGGCCGTCTGCGTCCGATCCCATTGATTTAGTACTTCATTAGTACGCATTTTTTTGAGAACGTGGAACCGCTAGTACTGACGCACAGAGTGCGCTGCGTTGGCATAGCGGCGTGTGTGCGTGATTAGGACAGGAGACGTCAGACGCTGCACATGTCCGGCCAGCATCACGTCCATTTGTTTTTTATAGCTCGGTCACAACATACGGCCGACATTGCGCATCGTATGACCGCTATCGCGTCTTCCGTGAAAAAATGCGTTCGGACGCATCGATGCACTTTGTGACGATAGACATGAAAAATGCGTTCGTCTGACCCTAGTGTAAACCTGAAGTACTTCCGAATAACGAATCGATACAATATGAATTTGAAACGAAACAGTAAATAACAAATTTATTTACTTACAACTATCGAATTTGAAATTAACTATCAAATGGATATCAACAACTAGCGAATCGATTCGAAATTTCAAATCAATCCGAAACTAAACGAAATACGAAACGAAATTAGTTAGGAAATTCCGAAAAATTGAATTATTTAAAAACATAACGAAACTAAACTAAACAAAACAAATTTTTCAACCATGCACATCCCTAATATCTATCTGGATATTAAATACTATAAAAATTGTGAAGAAATGGATAGCATTTTGCTTTAATTTGATAAAGTGGTCAGGTTGAGCAGGGAGTCCCTTTAATAGAAAGGCACTAGAGGCTCAGGCACAGTCTTGCCATTAGCAGCTCACTAATAACGGCTACGTCAAAATTGGGGACTTTTTGTTTTTGTATGACCATAAGAAGGATAATGATCGTCGATATCGGCCATGTAACAGATAGCCATGACCCGACTGTGTCACTTCTGTTAATGCCGCTACTTTCTCTCCCCAGCAAGCTGGCGTGCCTTTTTCCAGTCCTTAGACGAAGCTTAAAGATGGGAGTCTTGCTAGTATCCCCAAGAAATAAGACGACGCAGTAGATCTGGGAGTTTTCTTAAAACAGCAATAACAACTGAACACCTTTATTGGATTGAATATATACAGTCCCAGGTGGACCTAGAGACCAATGGAAAATTACACCCTGACTCTCCCCCCCCCCCAGCCACAAGTGAATCAGACATGTCCAGACATGAAACAATAGGGAATCATGTAATCACAGCCTGATACTAAAATCAGTCATGGAGTAAACACATTCTAGATAGGGGGAGTTGGTTTTGGCTACAGTGACCACAAAGTAATTACCGTATTTTTCGCTCCATAAGACGCACTTTTCTCCCCCCAAAAAGTGGGGGGAAAAGTGGGTGCGTCTTATGGAGCGAATGCCCCATGATATGCCTCAGCTCACCTGTCGCTGCAGCGTTAGGCTCCCTCTGAGCATGCGTCCGGCGGCAGGAAGCTTGGGCACTCGCCTGGGGGAGCCACGTGACCGCGATCTCGCGAGATCGTGGTCACGTGGCTCCCCCAGGCGAGTGCCCAAGCTTCCTGCCGCCGGACGCACGCTCAGAGGGAGCCTAACGCGGCGGCGACAGGTGAGCTGAGGCATATCCATGAGCTGCTGGGGCACATCCATGAGCGAGCTGGGGCACATCCATGAGCGAGCTGGGGCAAATCCATGTGCAGGGGCAAATCCATGTTCTGGGGCATATCCATGTGCTGGGGCATATCCATAAGCTGGGGGGCATATCCATAAGCTGGGGGACAGTATCCATGAGCTGGGGGCAGTATCCATGAACTGGGGGACAGTATCCATGAGCTGGGGCACAGTATCCATGAGCTGGGGGACAGTATCCATGAGAGGAGCTGGGGCAATATCCATTATTACACTATTTGATTTCAGAATATTTATTTTCCTGTTTTCCTCTTCTAAAAACTAGGTGCGTCTTATGGTCAGGAGCGAAAAATACGGTACATATATTGGGCAGTATTACAAAGTTGGTGCTAACTTAACCAGAGCTGTTGTAAACTTACCAGAGCCATTATAGGGCCCTATAACATTCTTTGCGCAAATTCGTCCGCGCAGCGCAATTTATTTTGCGCGCAGCGTTAAGCGTTATCGTACGAAAATTAACGGTGGTATTACATTCCGAACGCGTTTTCTCATCCGTCCAAAAATAACATTTGTAAAAACGACGTGCAAAACGAAGAGTGATATGCGCGCAGTAATGTAGCGCACGTAAATCAGTGTGCAGGCTGTTTTTTCGCGGGATTCAGCCAATCAGAATTAAGAACCTTAATTGACATCAATTTGCCTTAATTGAATCACTTAGGTTTTTGCGCCTGTCAAAGTAAATCTGAGTAACTGTAGATACTCAAGTATACCGCTAGATTTTGGTGACAAATATTTACCTTAAAATTGGAGGGGTCGCGTTATATTCGAGACATCTGCATCGCGTGTAGAAGAGAAAAAAAAACTTGCCTTGCTCTGGATCCCAAGTCTCGCCTCGCGGAAGTTCCGGTAGTTTTGCTGAAGTGAATGTGGGCTCCCTGATGCTTGCAAACACTTCAGGAACTTCCGTATTCGGGAGGGGTGGGATCCATGACGGCCAGAGGACATGCTCGGTTTAAGCCAATCATACACCTCGCTCACCTCTGCCGGCCATCTAAGGCTAGGGTCAGACTGAGGCAGTGCGAACGCGCGTTCTGGCGCACTTAATCACGGCCGCACTAGCAGCAGATGCCGGGCAATGACGGCCAATATACGAAGTACGGTCGCACAAAAGTCCGGCCGCGCAACGCAAGTGGAAAATGAACGCATTTTTTCGAGAACGTTAAACCGCTGGTACTGACGTACAGAGTGCGCTGCGGCCGCATAGCAGCGTGTGTGCGTGATTAGGAGATGTCAGACGCTGCTAGTGTGCGGCCAACATAACGTTCAAACAGCCGGATTTCCCTAGACTTCTTTTCACCCCATCGTCATGAAATACGTCCAGAATTGCGCATCGTCTGACCACTTAAGCGTATTCCGTGAAAAAATGCGTGCGCACGCATCGACGTACATTTTGACGGTGGCCGCAGAAAATGCGCTCATCTGTCCCTAGCCTAAATCACTAGCAAAGACGGGTGGCCGGCGGCTTCAAACTTAGTAACAACTGCAATCATTCTAGAGCAGAACACCCTGCCTGAAGGGTAGCCTGACTGTGTTAAGAGAACCTAGAAGGATTTTAATTGTTTACCGGTACAGTATAATTTTGCTCCTTGTGTTCTATTCGACTCTTGAGTATTCTCTAATTTCCGTAATAAATCTCTATCCATTGCATTATATTCGGGTCGCGCTATACTCGAGTATCTACGGTATACATGCTGCAGCAAAAAACAAAACACACACGAATTCAGAATTTTATTGTTTGGGTATGTGTAGAATGTGTAACTGTACTGTGCTGTATTTTTTTTTTTCGTGCTGGTGTTTTTCGTTTCGGCAAAAACGTTCCGATTTGCAGTTACCACCAGCTTTTCAAAGACGTTAAAATTATGCGTGCAAACGTCGTTTGTAAAAAGATGCGCATCGATTGTAATACCATCCGCATACCAGCGCATAAACGAATTTGCGCTCACAATGTTAAGTATAGGGCGCGCACAGTTCATCACGCTCGCGCAGGTCCATCCACGTTAAACAATAACGCGCAAAGGGTTTTGCCCCTCGCGTTAATGCGTTTTTGCGCAAACGCACTTTTTTGCGTGAAGAATGTAATACTGCCCCCATAGTCTATGAAGTTGATAAATTTACAACAGCTCTGGCTAAGTTAGCACCGGCTTTGTAATACTGCCCATTATATATTGTATTATTATTATTATTATTATTCTTTATTTATAAAGCGCCAGCATATTCCGCAGCGCTGTACAATAAGCACAGTATAGACAGGGTTACAATACATTGAACAACATTTGACAAACAGTACAGGAGGAG
Organism: Leptobrachium leishanense; assembly: GCA_009667805.1. NCBI lineage: Eukaryota > Metazoa > Chordata > Amphibia > Anura > Megophryidae > Leptobrachium > Leptobrachium leishanense. Next base: position 14,485,885 of record CM019064.1, read on the forward strand.
ATGAGGGCCCTATTCCCGTAGGAACTCACAATCTGGGAGGGTTGGGGTTGGAAACAGGAGGAGAGGACTGTAAGGTGAGAGTGATTGATGGTTGCGTCAGTGAGTTGGGTGGTAGGCTTCCCTAAATAGGAATGTTTTAAGGGAGCGTTTGAAGGAAGAGAAGTTAGGGGAAAGTCTGACAGTACGAGGAGAGCGTTCCAGAGAGTGGGGGCTGCGCGTGAGAAATCCTGCAGTCTATCATGGGAAGAGGTGATGCGGGGAGAAGCTAGGCGCAGGTCACTGTTTGACCTTAGGGAGCGGGCTGGGGTGTATTTGGTGATTAGTGAGGACAGGTAGTGGGGAGCTGAGTTAGTGAGGTTTTGTAGGTAAGGATAAGGATTTTGAACTTAATTCTGCAGTGGATGGGAGCCAGTGAAGGGACTCGCAGAGGGGAGCGGCAGAGACAGAGCGGCGGGTGAGGTGAATTAGCCTGGCGGAGGCGTTCAGGATGGATTGTAGGGGGAGAGGTGGGACAGAGGGAGGCCAGATAAGAGATTATTGCAATAGTCGAGTCGGGAGATTACCAGGGCGTGTATGAGTTGTTGTGGTGACAGCGGTAAGAAATGGCCGAATTCTGTAAATATTACGCAGTTGGTATCGGCAGGAGGAGAAAGAGACTTGATGTGGGGGATGAAGGAAAGAGCAGAGTCAAGTGTAACTCCAAGACAGCGAACTTGGTTTGATGGGGAGATGGTGATACCCTCCACCGTGATAGAGAAGTCAGGAGGTGGGGAGGCATTAGAGGGGAGGAATAAGTAGGAGCTCAGTCTTTGACATGTTGATCTTTAGGTGGTGGGAGGCCATCCAGGAGGAGATGCCAGATAAACAGTCACTGACTTTGGAAAGGACAGGGGGAGAGAGATCAGGGGTAGAGAGGTAGATCTGAGTGTCATCAGCGTAGAGGTGGTAATTAAAGCCAAAGCTGTTGATGATTTTGCCCAGGGAGGAGGTGTAGATGGAAAAGAGCAGAGGACCAAGGACAGAGCCTTGAGGTACACCAACAGATAGAGGCAATGAGGAGGAGGAGTTACCAGCAAAGGACACACAGAAGGACCTGTTGGATAAATAGGAGTCAACCCAAGCAAGTGCAGTGTCACCGAGACCCAGAGAGTTGAGGGTCTGTAGAAGGAGGGGGTGGTCAACAGTGTCAAAAGCAGCCGAGAGGTCAAGCAGGATGAGAATAGAATAGTGGCCGTGTTTTTTAGCAGTTAGGAGGTCGTTGGTGACTTTGGTGAGGGCAGTTTCAGTTGAGTGTAGGGGACGGAAGCCAGATTGCAGGGGGTCAAGTAGGGAATTGGAGGACAGGAAGAGGGAGAGGCGGTTGAAGACTAGTTTTTCTAAGAGCTTAGAGGTAAAGGGAAGCAGGGATACAGGACGGTAGTTGGATGGAGAGTTGGGATCTAGGGATGGTTTCTTTAGTAAAGGGGTAACTAGCGCGTGTTTGAAGGCGGATGGAAAGGAGCCAGTGGAGAGAGATAGGTTGAAGATGTGTGTAGCAGGGGTGAGGGAGGAGGAGAGGGAGGAATTAGATGTGAGGGAATGGGGTCGAGCGGGCACGTGGTGAGATGTGAGGAGGACAATAAGGAATTGACTTCCTCCTCAGTGGTTGGAGGAAGCGGCAGAGGGTGGCAGATGGGACCTGTGGGAGTGGAGGTGGCAGATAACTATCTTGTGTTGGGATGTTGCTTCTGATAGTTAGAGTTTTACTGAGGAAGTAGTCTGCCAGGTCTTGAGCGCTGAAGGCAGCTGGGGGGAGGTGCAGGTGGGTAGAGGAGGGTGTTGAAGGTGGACCAGAGCCGTTTAGGGTTGGAGGACAGCGTAGATAAAGAGATGAGAAGAAGGATTGTTTGGCCAAGTGGAGGGCAGAGGTGTATGACCGGAGAATAAACTTGAAGTGAACAAAATCAGCTTCAGAGCGGGATTTCCTCCAGGCACGCTCTGCGGTGCGGGAGCATCTTTGCAGGTAGCGAGTCTGGAGGGTGTGCCAGGGCTGAAGCTGGCGGCGTGGGGCCTTACAGAGTCGAAGAGGAGCAAGAGTGTCTAGAGCAGAGATAAGCGTAGTGTTGTAGTGATTAGTGGCAGCATCAGGGCAGGTGAAGGATGAGGTATGAGGGAGGTGGTGAAGTAGGTTGGAGAATTGATGGGGGTCCACAGCATGTAGATTTCTGCGAGTGTGTGTGCGGGGTGGGGGAGCAGGGTGTTTAGGAAGTCCAGATAGGTTGAAAGAGAGAAGGTGGTGGTCAGAGATGGGGAAAGGGCGACAGTTGAACTCAGAAATGGAGCAGAGGTTGGAAAAGACAAGGTCAATAGCGTGACCATCGCGGTGGGTAGGGAGGGGGAGGATTGTGTGAGTCCAAGGGAGGACGTGAGTGAAAGAAGTTTGGAGGCAGCAGGGGCGGAAGGATCGTCAATGGGAATGTTGAAGTCCCCGAGAATTAGGCATGGAAGATTAGAAGACAGGAAAGTGAGAAAGCCAGGTAGCAAAGTGGTCAAAGAACTGGGAGGTTGGTCCCGGTGGGCGGTAGATGACTGCCACCCTGAGGGCCAGAGGAGAGAACAGGCGGATGCAGTGTGTCTCGAAGGAGGAGAAGGAGAGGGATGGGGTGGAGGGAGATGCTGGTAGGTGCAGGTGGGAGAGAGCAGGATTCCGACCCCGCCACCATTTCTCTCACCCGGTCTGGGGGTATGGCTCAAGTGTAGACCGCCATGTGAGAGAGCAGCAACGGAGGCCGTGTCAGAGGGAGTTATCCAGGTTTCAGTTAAAGCTAGGAGGTTGAAGGAGTTTGAAAGGAAGAGGTCATGGATTGCTGTGAGTTTGTTGCACACAGAGCGAGCGTTCCAGAGGGCGCAGGAGAAAGAGGACAGGCGCTGAGGGATTATGGGGATGAGGTTGCTGGGCTTGCAGGAGGTGATTTATGTGCGATGGAGATAGGATGAGAGGGAAGTAGATGTGTTGTGGGGCAGGGTTAGGGGATATGTCACCTGAGAGAGTAGCAGCAGGAGGGTGAGAAAGAGAAGGTGGGAATGGGATTTGTGGGAGTGATTGGCAGCGCGAGAGTTAGAGGGAGACCATGTTCTGAGGAAACAAAGGAGCTCATGCGAGGCCATCATGTGGGACGAGAGGAGGGAGGGAGAGATGCAGATAGTGTAGGGGTCGGTGGTAGAGGGGCAGGAGTTCCATTTAATATATGTATTATAATTATATATATATATATAATATTTATTATATAAACCATAGTAACAGTAATCAGATAATGGGGCAGAGTTTTCCCTACGAGGCAGATTAACAAAAGACCACTCAAACATATAACAGATAGTAACACATTCCTGAGAGGGTATGCTGGAAAAGACTACGATAACCCACCCAGTTATCCTATCAGCAGATATCAACATACACCATAATGATAGACAGATAGACACTAACATTATTCATACATAACACAGATTACACAAACACTCTGCACCCCTACAGGCACAGGGTGACTTCAACATAAGAGAGGACAGGGAAATAATATAGAACATCAGGTCTGCAGCTCCCAAATACATCTCTAGGCCCATATACCCCCCAGTTTAAAGTGACGCACGTCACAGGCCATGTTTAAAGGGACGCATATAATTTATTCATGCTGATGGGCAGTGCATGAAGAATGTGACCCCGCAGCATGCAGGATCTATATGCTGTAGGTAATAAATCAAAGAGGATTCCCAGGTGACCTGTCTCGATTTCCTTCCTGCAGCATATGAATTATACATGTTGCAGGGCAGCACTTTTCCCTGTGCTCCCCCTCTGCATGAAATAGCAATCTGTGTTCCTTTAAACATGACTGATCTGGCAACCCTATGATAAGCAAACCGCAAGTTCTACGCAAACACACAACCCCTGCGTCCTGTCTCAGACATTAGATGTAGATTGATATATACGTTTATTTCTGAGCACGCATTGCGACAGATACATATTTTGTTTCAAGAACAAATGCTCCCCGACTTCCCGTCTCAAAATAGGACTGATGCATCTCGCGCTAAACCGTATCCTTAAATTCCCTTAATTCCCACTTTAAACAATGAAGTCATGAGAGTGGGAGGAAGGGATGACAAGTGAAAAGCTTTCAGGTGTGTTAAGTCATTAAATCCCAGCCCGGCTGCTTCTTCGTAATAATGGGAAAGCGTTAACCCCTTCCTACCTGCAAGGAGGAGGCTCCGCTGAGTCCCGTCGCTCCCTGCGTACGACTATACGATGTTACATTCAAAGGGAATTTTTTTTTATTACATGAATCATTGATTAGAGGGCGATACTAAATATTTCAAAAGATGAATCTTGAATCTGGAATATAGAATATTATTTTCCCGCTGACTCCTTGAAATATCTACATAATGAAAGTTCTATCTTCGCGCTCAGACAGATTTTTAACTTTTATGAGGTGACAGTAAAATATCACGTCGCGACGGTGTTATTTACATTGATTGTGCAACGATAAACCACAGACTAGGCAACCACTATAATGATCCTCTCTCACCCAGACGCAAACTCCATCTGGTCCTCAATACGTCCAGTCCATGTCACATTCACAGCGTGTCTTGACCAGTTATATGGTTATAAAGTGGTCAGGATTTAAGGAGTGCCCCCCCAGCTCCCCTGATCTGGTAAAATTGTTGGGTGAAATGGTGGAGTTTCCTACATCCCATCCAGCATCACCAGCAGCTGAGAATTTAAATTTCCCGGCTGCCGGTCACCAGATCGGTCATTAGTGATATCACACACAGAGAGCGGCCGACGTCACCCTCTGAGACCAATCACTGTAGCGAGCGTTCTCAGAGAGGCAGCCGATGGATCAGATCTACGCATGCGCATGCAGCTTCGATCCATCGCTCTGCGCAGGCGCTACGGATTTTGTGTACATAAAGTGTTCGAGTCCTGTAGTACTGCACAATTTGCGCATCCTATGCTACACAAGATGTATAGGAGCACAGCCGGAGGCTTGGAGGGCACAACAGGAGGTTTGAAAAAGGCTTGAGGCATGAGGAACCCAACTGAAGCTTGGGGAACATGGCTGATGTTTGGGGAACACTGCTGAGGCTTGGGGAACACAGTTAAGGCTTGGAGGAACAGGACTGAGGCTTGAGGAACACAGCTGAGGCTTGAGGAACAAGGCTGAGACTTGGGGAATACAGCTAAGGCTTGGGGGAACACAGCTGAGGCTTGGGGAGCACAGTTGAGACTTGAATGACCACAACTGAGGCTTGGGGAACACGGCTGAGGATTGGGAAACAAGGCTAAGGCTTGGGGAATGTGACTCATTCTTGAGGAACACTGCGGAAGCTTGGAGGAACAGGACTGAGGCTTGAGGAACAAAGCTGAGGCTTGGGGAACAAGGCTGAGACTTGGGGAATACAGATAAGGCTTGGGGGGACACAGCTGAGGCTTGGGGAGCACAGTTGAGACTTGAATGACCACGACTGAGGCTTGGGGAACACGGCTGAGGCTTGGGAAACAAGGCTAAGACTTGGGGGAACACGTCTGAGGCTTGGGGACACAGCTGAGACTTGGGGAAACATGACTGAGGCTTGGGGAACATGGCAGAAGGCTCTCAACATGATGGGAGAAACAAAGGCTTCAGGGAGCACCTTCCTAGATGCTTACTCCAAGCACCAACAACGCAGAAGCCCTTTGGAAAGGGCATATCTGCCTTTTATTGAAAGTCCGTAAGCTGCTGATGATGAACATCTGGCTTCCTACAAGTCAATGGAATGGAAGAATAAGAGTAGACTGATGACCTGGTCTGGAGCCAGGGCCGGCCCATCCATGGAGCGGGGTTGAGCAGCCGCTCCAGGTAGCACTTGGTCAGGGGCAGCATTTTGCTGCTCTTTCAAAGGCCGCCACCCCGGACACGGCTGCAGGACAGTGTTCCGTTGAAAACCAAGCCGTGACTGCCCCTTTCAGCAGGCCGGCGCCCGCCCTTTCAGCAGGCATGGAGGCCATCAGCTTACGTTTTACCAGCGATGCAGCCTGGCTGTAGTCTCTCCTGCAGCGCAGTGCACCAGTGAGACGGAACGCGGTGTTTAGAGCCTGACATGTGACACGCGCGGCAGGGCTCTGATATTGTAGGCAAGTGCGTGCCTTTAAATGAATCCCGGGGAACCATGAGGCTGCTGAGGGGTTAGGCCTGGCTTCATACAGGAGACTCTGTGCCCCCCCCCCGTTGTATTATGGAGGTTCCCCTCCCGCCTTTCCCTCCTCACAGGGACATGTTGCTGCCCCCATAATGCACTGCCAGCTCCTCTGTCCTGGTTGAGGGAAGGCCTGGACAGACACCCTATCCCAGAGTCCTGAGGGAGCTGCCGATTGAGGGCTGCACGGGCCCAGATTGAAGACAGTCTGCAGCTTCCTTACAGCCCGCACAGCATGATGGGAGCTGTAGTTAGTTGTTAATAGTTGGGGGATCTGCTTTTCACTGGCCTGGCAAGGCCTGGGTGACTTTACTAAAATAAATCACATTTTTGCCTTTCTAAACTGAGGGGGGGGGTTAGTATGGAGCTGCCAGGGTTTGATGGGGGAATTACAGAAATGACTGGGACGCCGCATGTTTTAATGCCGCTTTATGGCTTTTACCCCCCCTAGCACTCCCTGAATTTTTAAATCATGGTGAAAAAACAAGCATTTTCCTAATTTCTTTCATACCTTTTGTGAGACGTTTCCTATTTAAAGGAACATCCTGCGAAATATAATCAACAGTAACTCTGTGCCCTCTGGAGTCATTAACCCTCTGCGTCTCCATGTTACCGGCTGTGTTATGTGTGTGTGACTGCAAGTATGTGACTGTGGAAGTATGCAAGTGTGTATGAGGAAGTGTGTGTGTGTGTCTGTATGAAGAAGTGTGTGTGTGTGTCTGTATGAGGAAGTGTGTGTGTGTCTGTATGTGGAAGTGTGTGTGTCTGTATGAGGAAGTGTGTGTGTGTCTGTATGAGGAAGTGTGTGTGTGTCTGTATGTGGAAGTGTGTGTGTGTCTGTATGAGGAAGTGTGTGTGTGTCTGTATGAGGAAGTGTGTGTGTGTCTGTATGAGGAAGTGTGTCTGTATGAGGAAGTGTGTGTGTGTCTGTATGTGGAAGTGGTGTCTGTATGAGGAAGTGTGTGTGTGTCTGTATGAGGAAGTGTGTGTGTGTCTGTATGTGGAAGTGTGTGTGTCTGTATGAGGAAGTGTGTGTGTGTCTGTATGAGGAAGTGTGTGTGTGTCTGTATGAGGAAGTGTGTGTGTCTGTATGAGGAAGTGTGTGTGTGTCTGTATGAGGAAGTGTGTGTGTGTCTGTATGAGGAGTGTGTGTGTGTCTGTATGAGGAAGTGTGTGTGTGTCTGTATGAGGAAGTGTGTGTGTGTCTGTATGAGGAAGTGTGTGTGTGTCTGTATGAGGAAGTGTGTGTGTGTCTGTATGAGGAAGTGTGTGTGTGTCTGTATGAGGAAGTGTGTGTGTGTCTGTATGAGGATGTGTGTGTGTGTGTTATGAGGAAGTGTGTGTGTGTCTGTATGAGGATGTGTGTGTGTGTCTGTATGAGGAAGTGTGTGTGTCTGTATGAGGAAGTGTGTGTGTGTCTGTATGAGGGTGTGTGTGTGTGTCTGTATGAGGATGTATGTGTGTGTGTCTGTATGAGGATGTATGTGTGTGTGTCTGTATGAGGGTGTGTGTGTGTGTCTGTATGAGGATGTATGTGTGTGTGTCTGTATGAGGATGTATGTGTGTGTGTCTGTATGAGGGTGTGTGTGTGAGACGGTATATGGATGTGTGGGACAGTGGGCTGTTATATGTGGCGCTCCGTGATATGCTCATACACACCATGGGTTTTTTTGGGGGTGGGGGGGCAGCAATTCATCCTTCGCTCCAGGCAGCACAGTGGCTTGGGCCGGCCCTGTCTGGAGCAGTGGTGTGAAAATCTCTGCCAGAATCAGGTGGTAGCAGCACCAGCTTGGGCCTTTCTGTGGTGGCGGCGGTGTGCGCCATGACAGGCAACTGGGTTCCCATTGGTCCCATACACTATAAAGCTTGTGTCCAGGTGGTCAGTCTTGGTTTTTATTAAATATTTGAATGTGTTTGCGGATTATAATTGCTAATTAAATAGAAATCTTGGTGAGCTCCCACACTTATATTTTAAGGACTTGGTCCCTGGAGAAGAGGCCTCAGCACCAAGAAGGGACTCTTGACTAGCTTCAAATTCTTCTCAATGCATTTTTCGATGAAATTAGGCTTTGGATCTACTTTACTCAATATCACAAAACTCCAAGGAATTCAATAAAGAAGCTTTTAACCCCTTAGCTACCAAGTGTTTTTTTTTTAGAAAACCAGTTTTAGTTAATTATACGCTAATAAATATTTGGGAATATTCCCGATGTAGTCCGTGCTGTAATAACCAATTTGGCAGTCAGATTTTGCCATCTACTGGCCAAATAAAGTTACTGCAGGTAGAACTGCAGTACATTCCCCAGCTGATTTGTTGGGCATTACGGCCACAGGGCTAAAACCTTTAGGGCACCTTCTGCAGCCCAAAAGCAAGCAACGTTTGTTTGCAATCATACAGCACAGCCACGGGTCGTGCTAGCACGATCTCGGGCTTTTATCGCTTATCGTGTGTACATGATCACAGTAGTGAAGGGGTTAAGTCTATATATGATATTATGTTTTATTTACTTTGGCTTGATCTCGTGAGTGTACGTGTTACACCTTTATACAAGTACCCGTCTATCAGTTCTTTTTATGGTCCTCGTTTGTTGTAGACGGTTACAGTACTACGTAATCACTGTTTTACCCAGGATAAAATATTCATCACATGCCCGGCAAGTCCCGGGTAGAGACCAGCGCGTGGGAACAGAAAGATGCCGGAGGTTATAATATAACTTTAAATCAATGAAACAGAAAATAAAAACCAATGAAAAAAAAACCTGGTGAAAACTGTGAGAAACGTACAACTATAAATTACTATTCTCTTAGACTCGGGAACAATCCGGCGAAAGCCGACTGTATCCTGATCATGTTTAATTCATTGCGTTCTTTATTTATTCACAGGTGACTCTGGGGGTATTTTATTCCTGACTTTGTGAAAGCCGCAGATGGAGGCTTTATAAACCGAGCTGTTTGCAAACACTATATTGATAACTGATAGGGGTTTTTTTTTTCACCCGTTGGTTAAATAACCAGGTTTCCCTTCAGTAACTGATATATTTTCCAACATTCCAATAGGCTTGTGCACCGATTTTTTTTTCGGTTCGATTCGGTTCGATTTTTCGGATTTTTGAACTTTTCGATTCGGCTCGTTTCGACCGATTTCTGTTTCGATTCGGTTTGGCTCGACTCGTTTTCCGTGTAAATTTTTTCAGAATATCGACCATTTTTCGTATTTTCGTGTCACTTTGCTCGTTTTTTGTATCGACTTTTCGTAATTTCGGAAATTTTCGTTTTTCGGAATTGTACGTTTTTGGAATATCGACCGTTTTTCGTATTTTCGTGTCACTTTGCTCGTTTTTGTATTGACTTTTCGTAATTTCGGAAATTTTCGTTTTTTCAGAACGTCTGTTCTCCTCGTTTCAAAGCAATAAGTTTCGATTTGACACATTTCAAGTCCATTCGAAAATTCCGAAAATATTTCGTTTCGGCTCGGAAAACTTTTCGGATCTGCCATTTTCGGATCTAAAAATTTTCGGAAAATCGGCCGCATCCGAAAACACGAATCGGGAAATTTCGTGAAAATTCCGAAACCCGAAACGCACATCCCTACATTCCAACACTCCGAATATAAACCGACGTCTATTCCAGACACTGCAATAGTTACGTGGAATAAAGTCTTACGGTGTGTACGTTTACTTCTACTGCGCAATGACATAACAGATTATAAAACAAATGTGATTCGTTTCGTAATGAATCTCAATTCGTCCGAAATTTCGTCAATTCGTATTTTGGAAGTACTTCCGACATAACGAATTTGTTTCATCCAAATTGAAATGAAAACGAAACAGTATATAACGTAATTGATTGGTTATACTGTTTCACAAGAGAACCATTGATTGAATGATTCCTCTATTCACACTGCAACGAAAAGGTAATTTAACCCTAGCTTGCCTTTTAACCCTCACGTTTAACCCTAATGTAACAGTAATTGAGCAAGATTTGATTTATGGTTTTTTTAAGTGATCCTAAACTTCAAATTAGAATTGTGCACCGATTTTTTGTTCGGTTCGATTCGGTTCGATTTGTTCGGATGTTTAAACTCTTCGATTCGGCTCGTTTCGACCGATTTCTGTTTCGATTCGTTTTTCGTGTACATTTTTTTTTCTGAATATCGACCATTTTTCGTATTTTCGTGTCACTTTGCTCGTTTTTTGTATCGACTTTTCGGAAATTTCTGAAATTTTCGTTTTTTCGGAACTTCTGTTCTCCTCGTTTCAAAGTGTCTACGATAATTCTGGCGATTCTGTCGTGTTTTCCAGGACCCTCACAAACCCCCCTAACTCTGAAGAACAGGATCATTTTTACATTGTAGACTTGGAAACTATCTGCCTATGTGTTAACATAATAAATTGCATTGTTAGCAGCATTCCAAATTTTGTGAAGCATCTCTTCCATATTTTAAAACAAAGAAAGTGTAAGAAATTCCAGAATTACCGAAATGGAACCGAAATCACGAATGGAACCGAAATCATGAATAGAGCAAAAATAAATTTCGATTTGACACATTTCAAGTCCATTCGAAAAATCCGAAAATTTTTCGTTTCGGCTCGGAAAACTTTTCGGATCTATCGGTTTTCGGGTCCGATCCGATTTGGAAATTCGGCCGAATCCGAACACAACTGAATTCCGAAACCCGAAACGCACATCCCTACTTCAAATCGATCCCCAAATTACAAACGAAATTATGCAAACGAATCATTTTTGTTTTACTGTTTCATAAAGCACAACTTCTCTGCCAATTAGTTGTGGTGTTGAATCTGTTGTATTCAGCACCACAGGCCAATAAGACAGCTCAATATTTAACCCTAGCTTGCCTTTTAACCCTCATGTTTAACTCTAATCTAACAGTAATTGAGCAGGATTTGATATATTTATACGTAAGAAGAGTTAGTCCAAAGGACTATGAAGTCACTACCAGCACTTTTGGATTAAACCTTTAGTTAGAATTTTACACAAAAAAAGAAAAACGATTGTGGAAACAATGTATTAGTGCCTATTGGCTTGCCTATGCCACTTGTGCTGGTTTCAAAATGTTAGACATACAACACATATAACTTTTATTGAATAATTCTAAAATAACAAAAAGTGGTTGACAATGATAACATTGAATCCATGCGTGAATTAAAAAACCAGACTAATGTTAGGTAGATTGTACACCATTGGAGAAATGCCTAATATAGGGTGTAATGAAAAGAAATCACTCGCCTGCAGGCAAAATTAATTCCTAAATAAATTAGGGATGTGCGTTTCGGGTTTCGGAATTTCGGAATTTTCACGAAATTTCCCGATTCGTGTTTTCGGATGCGGCCGAATTTCCGAAAATTTTTAGATCCGAAAAGTTTTCCGAGCCGAAATATTTTCGGAATTTTCGAATGAACTTGAAATGTGTCAAATCGAAATTTATTGCTTTGAAACGAGGAGAACAGACGTTCCGAAAAAATGAAAATTTACGAAATTATGAAAAGTCGATACAAAAAACAAGCAAAGTGACACGAAAATACGAAAAACGGTCGAAATTCCGAAAAAATGTACACGAAAAACGAATCGAGCCGAACCGAATCGCAACAGAAATCGGTCGAAACGAGCCGAATCGAAAAGTTTAAAAATCCGAAAAATCTAACCGAATCGAACCGAAAAAAAAAATCGGTGCACAAAATATTATATTCAATCCCTGATATAATATTTAACACCCCAATAAATTGCAGACCGTCATAGATAGATACAATTTAGATGGCACACTCCCAATCCATGGAGAGGTGGAAGTTTGTATTGCTTCTTTGATGAATATTGTTTCAACAAATGTTGCAATAATTGAATACAATAGCACCCCACTGGGTTAGCAGGCCGTTTTAGGACTAGATTTGCAGTTGCACACAGCCAATAACAAAAAGTAGATTGCAATACATCTAGCTTAGGGTTTAGGTAGATTCAGTCTGTGCATTGAGTTATAACAACGAGTCACGGAGGTGTGTTAAATTGGTCACACCCTCCAATGGAAAAGAGGACCCGCTGATTTGGATATATTAATGAGAGAACCCCCAGTCCATTTGATAACAACTCTAGAGCTAGTTGAATAGTTATAATTAGCCTCACTTGAATCGCTAAATTCGCAAGAAGACAGGATCTCACAGTGAATAAACCTAATCGGTTGTGGTCCATCTTAGATTGCTATAGCTCCACCTCCAGGTCCCCGCTAGTCATCGGACGTCATTGCGCATGGCATGATGACGCCAGCTAACCGGGGAACCCCTAGATGCCCGGGGATTTCCTAAAGAAAACCCATGGTGGAGATAGGGGGTTCCTTTGAACCCCCATATCTCCCGAACAATGTCAGCTAGATGGTTTGGTATCCTTGGAAAGGCCAGAGAATGGCCTTTCCAAGGATATCAAACATGACCATGTACAAAATAAAACAATAAAATACATATAAAAAAATAATGAAAAAAATAATTAAAATATAATATTAATTAAAAAATTAAACCGTATTTTTTCGTGTGTTTTTTATTGATGTAGCAATATTGTTCCCACTTCAATAATAATGTGAACAATGCTGCTGCAGTAACAATTTTTTTTTGGGATTTTAGCTAAAAATCATGTAATTTCCTAGAAAAAAAAAGTAACTGGTTCCCATTTCTTTTTTTTTTAAACAACTATACCCAATAGAATATATAACCACAAAAGCTTGGATGATAAAATGTGAAAAAAAATCACTTTACGCGCTGTAGATAATTGAAAATTCTAATTTTATTGCATTTTTTGTTATAATATTCAGGCAGAGCATGACAAATACATATAATAATGAATCTGCCGAATCTGGCAGGAAAAAGGATATATAACATGTCTGTGACGTATAATACAACATCTGTCTTCAGTCTTCGGCCAATCAGATCATATTTTAGCCTTTGATTAACTTGTCTTACAGAAAGCAATTTTGATCACGTGACAGACAGTTGTCCAATGAAGGCTAGGAAGGTCATGTCATCACCATGGGACGGTACGGGTTTAAATACCACAGGCATAACGGTTCAATACGAAACAACGAATAACTAATCTTCTGAAATAACAAATCGATCCGAAATATGAATAACGTCACCATAATGAACGCACCGAAACGAATTAATGAACTTCACGAATGCATCCGAAATGAAACGAGTTTTTTTGTTGTTCACATGTCTAGCTCATCGCCAACAATCTGAGTTATTTCAAAGAAATTTAAAATAGCATAATACGCCTCCCCCACCTCCTTCTATCCACAACACTTCCCCAACATGATATAAATTACCTGCGTGAGCAAAACTTTCTCTTCCCAAACTAGGCCAAAGCCATTTGATGTCATTGTATCCGTTTGAAGTTGAAGTGTTTCAGTTTAAATGCATTCCAGATGACAGCGAGGGTACATTTTGATTGAGCCTAAAGATCTGCCAACAATTTTAAGACCCTCCTTTACAACTTAGAGAGGAGTGTGTCTTTATATCAAACATCAGATGAGTCGCATCAATTTGTTGAGGTTGGAAATGGTGAGTGTGTTTCATAATCTGATTTGTTTTCCCCAATAATCCTCTTCTTATCACTAGAATATTTGTTTCATTTAATGATAGACTGGTAAAGACCTTCCATCAGCTGTTTTTCTGTTCCATACAGGGTGATTCATACAGACCCAAACCCAAAGTCTGTCTTGTAGTTCTTAAACAAATGAATAGAAATTATCCTTCCTGGTAAAATACTTTATAAATATATAAATAAAACGAGATTTTGCAGGAAACGTTCCTCCTCTTATGTTGAACACATCCCTTCACAGCACATGGTGGATGTAGCTGCAGATTTCTATTAGTTGCGTGTCGAGGAGGTGCTGCATGTTGTTGCTAAATTGTCTCATAGTTGTACACCATTCCTAAAAGTATTCGCTAAAGCAACACTCGTGTGGGGTTTATTCCGGTACACTTGTTCCTTCAGAAACCCGGTCAAAAAGAAGTCTGGCCTGGCAAGACTATGCTGTTGTTGTGGCTGTGCTGCCACCTAACAGCCACTTCCATCATGTGCTTGATGGGATGTGTTCAACATATAAGGAGGTATGTTTACTATAATTCTCATTAATTCCCCTTTCTTCTTATTTACCATCTATAGTGAAACCTTGAGTTTTGGCTCTATATGAATCACCCAGTATAAACCAATAGATTCGTGACACTAGCACGCGAGAACAAACTGGACCAAAAAAAATCTATATTGTAAGGAAGGTAAGAAATAGAAAAGAGAGAAATAATGACAAAAAATAAGAGATGACCCCCCAGGGATATACCTCTCGACTGTCCAGGCACCCCGTACCACCACCATGGGCTAGGCTCATCTGCCATCTCAACATCCTCGTGGTCACCCTCGTGGTCAGATGACTGCTTTCTTCGTGCACAACGAGCACCATCCAACACAGATGACACCATGTACTCATGCATACGCAACCTTGCCCAGTAGCAACACACCCTTGTCTCTTGCTGTAATGATGACAAGGATTCAACGTGGCAATGCACCTTGCTCATAATGGCACCAAAGCCCTAGCTTAAATGCATCAACACCTGGAGGCCCCTCTTCTCTATTGGATGCTGAGGTGGGAGGACCTATTGCTATGGAAAGTCCTTCACATGCACCTCTCTCCAGAAACACCAAACACCCAATCTAGCAACGAGATGATGGATAAGCCTGACCCATGGTATTCTCATGGGGATGACGTCCGGCTGCCTGGACATTGGATAGGTAAGTCTCTGGGGGGCATGCCAAGAGGTGCATAATCCATTATTCTGTAAAGCGCTGCAGAATTTCTTAGAAACATACGCAACCTCCGAGCAATAAGCCAAATCTGAGTAACACATGCGGCTCAAATTGTGTACAGTATGCAAATTGTGGAAGAAGCTGTAGGGATTTTTTGGAAGCCTTGAGCCCAAAAGTTACAGATACAAGTCTTTATAAAGCTCCAACAACTTTCTGTAGTGCTGTACAATGGGAGAGACAGAATAACAAATATACATACATGTTAAACGACCAGAACAGAAGGAGTGAGGACCCTGCTCAAGAGCTTACAATCTAAGAGGAGAGGGGTGACACTAGGTGAGGGTAAATAGAGTACAAGAAGTAGCAGGTGCATGTGGACTGGGTGGGAAGATGGAGCAAGAAATGTACAGTGGGGGATTATAGAGCGTGCAGATAGACTTCTCTAAAGTAATATGTTTTCAGAGACTTCTTGAAGGACTGGAGAGATGGTGAGAGTCTAATGTTGCGGGGAGGGAGTTCTATAAAAAGGGGGCAGCTCGGGAGAAGTCCTGAAGGTGGAAGTTGGGGGTGCAGGTACGAGAAAAAGATAACATCAGATCGTTGGCCGAGTGAAGTGGTCAGGACGGGATGTTCCTGCTAATAAGGGAGATGTAGGCAGGGGCACAGTTATGGAGAGCTTTGTTTGTGAGCACCAATATTTTTAACTGGATTCGAAAGGAAACAGGAGCCAATGTAGCGATTGACAAAGGAGCGAAGTGCGAGAGGTGCGGGAGGTAAGGTGTATGAGCCTGACACAGGCGTTCATTACAGACTGCAGAGGGAGATTTCTTAAGACCAGAGAGAAGGAGGTTACAGTAGTCAAGGTGGGAGATAATAAGGGTTTGGATGAGCTTTTTGGTAAAGTCCTGAATAAGAACGGGGTGGACACATGCAATGTTTTTAGGAGGAAGTAGCAAGATTTGGTTAGTGACTGAATGTGAGGAGTGACACCAAGGCAAAGTGCCTGACACGTAGAAGTAATGGTGTCACCATTTACCTGAAGGGAAATGGGTGAAAGAATGTCAGGTTTAGAGGGAGGGAATATGAGAAGTTCAGTTTCAGAGAGGTTTAGCTATAGGAAACAGGAAGTCATCCAGTCAGAGACAGCCAGTAGGCCGACAGTAACACGGTCCAACACAGGAGGAGTGAGAGTGGAGGAGGAAAGAAATATTTGGGTGTCGTCAGCATAGAGATGATATTGGAAACCATAGGAAGAGATGAGGTTGCCCAGAGACGCGGTATAGATCAAGAAGAGTAGGGGACCCAGAACAGAGACTTGAGGTACCCCAACCGAGAGAGGAACTGGGGGTAAGGGGGCACCAGTGAAGGAGACACTGAAGCAGCATAGAGAGAGATAGAAAGAGAACCAGGAGAGAGCGGTGTGACTGAGGCCAAGTGTGAGGAGCAGGAGAGGGTAGTCAACAGTGTCAAATGCAGCAGAAATGTCAAGAAGACTAAGCAGGGAGAAGCAACCTTTGGTTTTAGCAGCAGCTAAATCATCAGTCACCTTGGTCAGAGCAGTCTCAGTAGATGCTGGGAGAGGAAGCCGGACGGGTGCAGGTCAAAAAGGGAGTTGGAGAAACCAGGTGCATGCTGGGTAGAAAAGGTGAGTATTTACTGCTAACTTAGAAAGAATACAATATATACCAGTCAGTAGCATCTACTCAATTATTTAAGGGGAAGAAATGAGGGGGGGGGGTCATTTTTTAATAGGGTGCCCCATTAACCATTGCTACATTATAAGTTAATGTCCACAAAATCTTTCTTCTAGGTTAAGTGTTTTGCAATAAGCTTCTGATCAACCCTGTGAAGATCTTGCTAAAAATTAATACTTAATCCAAATTTTATGCATAAAAAGTCATGACAGCGCAGTGACGCACCACAGTCTAATTAAGACCAGGGTCCCTCTACGGAAAGCATAGGGAAAATATTGGGACTTACGCTCACTACTAATTATTTCTATGTTGGAAAAGAAAAGAGACACAAGAAGTATCAGAGGTCCTGCATTGCGCTGCAGGCTAAATGGATAGCTTTTAATTTCTCCTAATGTTTTATCCCTTCATTGAAGAAGATATCTTCACATAATTGGATTGTTTTGAGACAGAACCTAAAGATAAGGTTAATGATCCATTCAATTTACACTTACTGTGAGCCACATACATATAAGGATCATTTGTGTTTAAACGGCTTTATAAAGTATATCGTTTGGAGAGTATTTTGATTTATAGGCTTGTAATTAGGCAGTAACCTTCCACCTTGGTCTAACGAAGACGCCCGTGGACACGGGAAAGAAAAGAACCGGACTTGGGAAGCACAAGATAGAAAATGCTTTGGTTTGAAAATGCTGCCGAAATGACATAAATATGCAAAAAAATACACATTTCAAAAATTTACCAGTACTTTGGTCATACCGTGCGGCCATCAAAGGGCTCTATTACATTCCGCGCGCAAACGTTAACGCGTGCTCAAAAATGCATTATTGCTAGGGGAAAAACCCTTTGCGCAGAACGTCGTATTACAATGTCCGCGCATAAAATGCGCGTTAACGTCTACCGCAGGTGAACCTGCGCGAACGCTGCGCGAGCATAATGTACTGCCCGCGTCCTATACTTAACATTGTAAGCGCAAATGCGTTTGTGCGCTGGTACGCGGATGGTATTGCAATCTATGCGCACGTTTTAACGGACAACGTTTGCGCGCATAATTTTAACGTCTTTTAAAAGCTGGTGGTAACGGCAAATCTGAACGTTCTGGGCGAAACCAAATACACCAGCACGAAAAAAAAATACAGCAACGTATAGTTGCACATTCTACACATACCCAAACAATAAGGCTAGGGTCAGACTGAGGCAGTGCGAACGCGCGTGCAGGCGCACTTAATCACGGCCGTGCTAGCAGCAAATGCCGGGCAATGACGGCCAATATACAATGTACGGTCGCACAAAAGTCCGGCCGCGCAACGCAAGTGGCAAACGAACGCATTTTGTCGAGAACGTAAAACCGCTAGTACGGTTGTACAGAGTGCGCTGCGTCCGCATAGAGGCGTGTGTGCGTGATTTGGAGATGTCAGACACTGCTAATGTCCGGCCAACATAACGTCCAGATGCACAAAGTGTTTTATTGATGATCCGTACAAAATCACGGACGAAAATGCGCATCGTATGACCGCTATAGCGTATTCCGTGAAAAAATGCGTCCATTCGTTCGAACGCACTTTTTCACAGACAACGTGAAAATGCGTTCGTCTGACCCTAGCCTAAAATTGAGAAGTTGTGCGTGTTTTTATTATTGCTGCAGCATATATACTCAGATCGATTTTGACAGGTGCAAAAACTGAACGGGAGACAATTGTGGTTCTTAATTCAGATTGGCTGAATCGCGTGAAAAAACAGTCCGCACACCGATTTCTGCGCGAAACGTTAATGCGCGTCTTTTTTACCCACGTTAATTTTTGACGGATGAAAAAATGCGCTTGGATTTTGATACCAGCGTTAATATACGCTCGTTGACATTTAACACTGTGCGCAAAAAAAATTGCGCTGCGCGTGTGCTTTTGCGCAAAACAGTTAATAGAGCCCAAAGTATCCAGATGTTGGTGGTCCAACTCTTCGATCGATGTGAGATAAATCGTGCATCACTGGGAAGCCTACGTCAAAAGGGGACACTGTCCTCTATTCCAGTGTTTCTCAACTCTGGTCCTCCAGGACCCACTAACAGGTCGGGTTTGTCACATATCTGAAGCACAGCCCAGGTGATATGATTTGCTGCTCAGTGATTGCAGGAGTCAGCCTGTATTTCTCCAAAGAATTCTTTAAAATCTGGCCTGTTAGGGGTTCCCGAGGACCCAAGTTGAGAAAGACTGCTCTACAGGCATAACCCCTTCACAACCAAAATCGAGTTAACTTAATTTTTTTCATTGTAATACATTGAAAAGCATTCATTAGCATATCAAACCAAATTTGCATAGCATTTTAAAGCAAGATTAGCGCCCCCTGTGGAGAAGCCAAACTGTTTGTTTTGTCTTACTCCTGTTACAGTTACAAGTATTTAAAAAGCGCCAATAAATTCCTTAGCGCTGTACAATGGGAGAGACAGAATAACAAATATACATACACCTTACACACACGGAACAGAAGGAGGGAGGACCCTGCTCGAGAACTTACAATCTAAGAGGAGAGGGGTGACCCATTAGGTGAGGGTGAATAGGGTAACTGAAGTGCAGGAGGGCCAAATGGGAAGAGGAGCAAGAAATAAGAGTGGGGAGATCATGGATTACCCATGGAGTAATGGGTTTTCATAGACTTCTTGAAGGACTGGAGAGACATGGAGAGTCTAATGTTGTGGGGGAGGGAGTTCCATATAAAGGAGGCAGCTCAGAAGAAGTCTTGAAGGCGAGAGTTGGGCGTGCATGTACGTGGAGCTGATACCATCAGATTATTGGCAGAGAGAAGTGGTCGGGACGGGATGTTCCTGCTAATACGGGAGGAGATGTAGGCAGCGGCGCTGTTATGGAGAGCTTTATAAGTGAGGATCAGTATTTTTAATTGAATTCTATAGTAGACAGGGAGCCAGTGTAGAGATTGACAGAGGGGTGAGGTGTGAGAGGTGCAGGAGGTGAGGTGGATGAGCCTGGCACAGGCGTTCCTAAAAGACTGCAGAGGGATGATACGGGATCTCTTAAAACCAGAGAGAAGGAGGTTGTAATAATCAAGGCGGGAGATAATAAGAGCTGTCACCCTGTATTACTGTAAACAAGCTGTAAATAGCAGTCATGGAGACGGGAGGCAGCTCAAAAAATTTGCGGAGCAAAAACAGACCATCTTGCTCTACCAATTTCATTGAGGTTTCTCGGCGAAACAGTGCTTTCAAGACTTCACAGCCCATCTTGATGTGAAGCCCCAAGTGTCCAAAAGGTCCACAAGAGGTTTAGCAGATTCAAGTCTGGACATTTTGACGTCAGAGATAAACTGTGCGAGGGACATGCCCCACGTCCAAGGATGACACCTTCATGGCCAAGGTGAAAGGAATTCTTCATTTGGAACCTCATACCATTCTCAGAAAGCTTGTGGAAGAGTTTGACAACCCAAAAATAAGCATAGTGAGGATTCCTCACGATGAGTTGGACCTCACGGAGAAGTGCGCCCGCTGAGTCCTACGTTTGTTAACTCAGAACGAAAAAAAAATGCTCGAGCTGAATTTTCCAAAACCTTCTTCGTCACATTTGAAGATGGGAAGTCTGTCAACATTAAGGCGATTGTCACTGTGGATGAAGCTACGTTGACAGAAGATAATTTTTGGGGGTGTTTTGAAAAAAAGAAGTGGGTGCGCAGCTTAACTCTTTACCGGCAAGCAGGTTATGCTCGGCAGAAGGGCTTTAACGTCGACTGCTGCAACGGGCTTCTCCTCCGGCCCGCCTATGCCGATGGCGCACACCTTGTGTCATTGGCTGCAGGGCTACAGCCTGAGTTCAGGCCGTCTCGCCGCAGCCAATGACGCATGCCAAGTGCCAACTTGTGGGTGTGGCTATCGCAGGCCATAGATGACAGCAGGCGGTGCTATGTGGCCTGCGGTGTTCAGGCCCACCCACCGTGGGGGCGGCATGGTACACCCTGAAACGGCAAATGGTTAACAAAAGCAGATTGTAGCGATTATGTGGAGAAATGCTGAATAAACAAGGTTTCTCTGAAAACCAAATTCAGCGTTAGCATCACTAGTTTACCCACACTTTTATAACTATTTTTAAAAAATAAATATATATCGATGAATTTATTATTTTATCATCAAATTACAATAGAATTTTATTATTGTATATAGGAAATAAAATTATGTATAATTTTAATTAATACTGCAATAAAAAACAATGAAAAAAAAAGGAAAAAGAATAGAAAGGAAAAAATTAAGACAAAATTATGTGACTGGATTATTTTTTTTTTTTACCATTTACATGTTTTACAATCAGCCCTGGAACCAAATCTCTATGGTGCGATTGGGGGCTCTAATTATCTCTTATTTTTCACTGCAAACTGGCAAAATACATAAAACTGTTAATAATAAATAAAGTAACTGACTAAAGTAGCCGAGTCATCATTGAAGAATATTTACCTCACTGCGTGGCTGCCGTTATTATAAACATTACAGGAAAATGCTCAGCTGTATGAATAGCTATTCAAAAACAAAACCAGATGGCTGAAAAAAGACCTGTTTGCCAAAAAGAACCATTAAAAAAGGCACCACTTAAATAAAAACGTATTAGAAAGACTTGTCTTAAAAAAGTCACGTTAAAAAAAGACGCCAAATTTTTGTTTTTTTGGTAACTTTTTCAAAATGAAACCTGATAAAATATCATCACGGTGGGATATATTGTTAAAGGGTATGAGATAAATTTACGGGGGAGGGCAGTATTTTCACAGGGTGGGCTATATTGTCGCAGGGTGGGATATATTATCACGGGGTGGGAAATATCCCATGGTGGGATACATTATCACGGGGTGGGATATATTGTCACAGGGCGGGATATATTTTCACAAAGCGGGATATATTGTCACAGGGGGGTTTATATTATCATGGGATGGAATATATTGTCACGGGGTGGATATATTGTCTCGGGGTGGGATATATTGTCACGGGGAGGGATATATAATCACAGGGTGGGATATATTATCATGGGATGGGATATATTGTCACGGGTGGGATATATTGTCTCGGGATGCGATATATTGTCACGGGGAGGGATATATAATCACAGGGTGGGATATATTATCATGGGATGGGATATATTGTCACGGGGTGGAATATATTGTCACGGGGTGGGATATATTGTCACAGGGCGGGGTATATAATCACAGGGTGTGATATATTGTCACGTGCTGGGATATATCATCACAGCGTGGGATATATTGTCATGGAGTGGGATATATTCTTGCGGGTGGGATTTATTGTCATGGAGTGGCATATATTGTCACGTGGGGGAATATATTATCACGGGTTGGGATATATTATCACAGAGTGGGATATATTATCACAGGATGAGATATATTGTCACAGGGTGGGATACGTTGTCACGAGGTGGGATATATTGTCATTGGGGGATATATTGTCACAGGGTGGGATATATTACCATTGGGTGGGATATATTGTTACGGGGTGGGATATATTGTCACAGGGAAGGATATATAATCACGGGGTGAGATATATTGTCATGGGCTGGGATATATTCTTGTGGGGAGGGATTTATTGTCATGGAGGGGGATATGTTGTCACGTGGGGGAATATATTATAACGGGGTGGGATATATTGTCACAGGGTGGGATATATTATCACAGGATGAGATATATTGTCACAGGGCTGGAAATATTGTCGCGAGGTGGGATATATTGTCATTGGGTGGGATATATTGTCACGGGGTGGGATATCTTTTCACAGGGCTGTAAATATTGTCACGGGGTGGGATATATTTTCACAGGGCTGTAAATATTGTCACGGGGTGGGATATATTGTCATTGTGACAATATATCCCACCCAATGACAATATATCCCACCCCGTGACAATATTTCCAGCCCTGTGACAATATATCCCACCCAGGGTGGGATATATTGTCACGGGGTGGGATATATTGTCATGGGGTGGGATATATTGCCACGAGGTGGGATATGTTGTCACTGGTTGAGATATATTGTCACAGGGATGGATATATTGTCACAGGGAGGGATATATTGTCACAGGGAGGGATATATTGTCACAGAATGGGATATATTGTCACTGGGAGGAATATATTGTCACTGGGTGGGATATATTGTCATAGGTTGGGATATATTGTCACAGGGTGGGATATATTGTCACCGGGTGAGATATATTATCACTGGGTTGGATATATTGTTATGGGGCAGGATATCTTAGGAGCAAGTGAACATTCTCTTCTCAAATTTCTTGTGTTGAAGAAGGAAAATAGGTGAAAAGATCTGAGTGACTGTGACACGGGCCAAATAGTGACGGCCAGACGCCTGGGTCACAGCATCCCCAAAACAACAAGTCCTGTGGGGTGTTGCCTATGTGCAGTAGTTAATATCTACCTAAAGAGGTGCAAGGAAGGACAACCAGTTACCGGCATCAGGGTCATGGACACTCAATGCTCGTTGATGCATGATGCAGGGAGTGAAGGCCGAGACCGTCTGGTTTCATCACACAGAAGAGCTACTGTCAGCACACACATGGCACGCACCACCGGCATAGAGATTGCTTCAGACCACATAGAGTACACCCTTTCATGGCCATGGTGTTCCCTGATGGCAGTGGTCTCTTTCAGCAGGATAATGCCACCGGCCACATGGCAAAAGCTGTTCAGGAATGGTTTGAGGAACATGACAAAGATTTCAAGGTGTTGCCTTGGCCTCCAGATTCTCCAGATCTCAACCCGATCGAGCATCTGTGTTATGTGCTGGAACAACAAATCCAATCCATGGAGGCCCCACCTCACAATGTGCAGGACTTAATGGATCTGCTGCTAATGTCTTGGTGCCAGATCCCACAGGACACGTTCAGAGAGCTCGTGGAGTCCATGCCTTGAAGTATCAGCACGAGGAGTGCCTAATCAATATTAGGCAGTGGGCTTTTATGTTGTAGCTGATCATTGTACAAAAGAAAGGCAAGTCAAAAAAAAATCACCTTTTGTTGCTTATTGCTGCTTAATGCTCGAGTTGGTTTTTGGTTTAAATATTGTCTATTAGCCGACTTGCCATACGGTAATTTCCAGCAATTATTCCTGGCCTATATGCTTTCCCCGGTCTTAATAAAGCTCTCCTCTCTCGCCCCGGCAATGGGTCCATGAATCGCCTTTTTTGTGTTGCTGCTGCCTTTTGTTTGTATCGGTGACATGACATAAAGCCTCCCCTCATCCAGATGCTATAACACTGAGGTAATTGAAACATAACTCACTCTAAATTACACACCCCTGTTAAGGGCAGGATGGGGACGCCTGCTCTCGCATCTCTAGGACTCATTTCCTCGAGAAAATACACATACCTCTAAAAGGATATTTAAGAAAAACAAAGCCATTCAAAAGAGATTTGAGTATGTACACATTATGCCGCTATTGATTTTCAGAGCGGGCGAGAAACTCCGAGTTCAGGCGCAGGCGATGTTTATTAACAAAAAAAAAAATACGGAGCGAACCTTAACGTTGACTACCACGAAGCAGGAGGACATGCCTTCAGGGTGACAAATGAAACCTTTTATTGTCTCAGATGGTTATGGTCAATTGAGTTTAGAGAAGGAGGTTGTTGCTTTGTTTTTTTTTTCCTTTTTCTCTTCAATCTGGAAAACGCGGCTCGCTGCCAACGCGTGTGATCTTTTGTGATACAAGAAAATATTTGGCTTTTTGGAGCACGTCAATATATCTGATATGAACTTGGAGTTGAATTGGGCAGAATAAATACAAACAGAACACCGACTCTCGCTATACAATAATTAACAATATTTCATGTTTCCTTACTGTAGCGTCTGTGGGTTGGCTTGGGAAACCCCCTACACGCAGCACCAAGAAACAGGGACAGCGCCAATCCCATATACGGCTGGAGTTGGCAATCATGGAGAGGATGTGGGCAAGCACCGGACAAGATTACCAGTCTATGTAGTGGCTGGGCACATAAAAATAAAAAGCCCAGGTGGGACCAGTCCTTGAAGTGGCTCATATGCACACGTCGCAGAGTAGGAGAGAATCAGAAAAGTAGCCGGGTCATTACATAGAGGATCACAGAACAATTAAAATTTGGTAAACTAGCCGGGTTAGTATACGGAGGGCTACAGAGCGAGACAGAGTCAGTAAACTACCTCGGTCGGTAGACAGAGGATCACAGAACAAGACACAGTCAGCAAACTAGCTGGGTCAGTAAACAAACGATCACAGAACAAGACAGAGTCAGTAAACTAGCTGGGTTGGTACACAGAGGATCACAGAACAATTCAGAGTCGGTAAACTAGCTAGGTCAGTAGTATAAGTAGGGTTACGGAACAAATCAGAACCAGTAAATTACCTGGGTCATTACACACAGGGTTACAGAACAAGTCAGAGCCAGTAAACTAGCTGGGTCAGTAAACAGAGGATCACAGAACAAGACAGAGTCAGTAAACTAGCTGGGTTGGTACACAGAGGATCACAGAACAATTCAGAGTCGGTAAACTAGCTAGGTCAGTAGTATACGTAGGGTTACGGAACAAATCAGAACCAGTAAATTAGCTGGGTCATTACACACAGGGTTACAGAACAAGTCAGATAAAGTCAACTAGCTGGGTCGGTACACAGAGGATAACAGAACAATTCAGAGTTGGTAAACTAGCTAGGTCAGTACACAGAGGATCACAGAACAATTCAGAGTCATAAAACTAACTGAGTCAGTACATTGGGGGTTATGGAACAATTAAGAGTCATTAAACTAGCTAGGTCAGTACACAGAGGATCACAGAACAATTCAGAGTTGTTAAACTAGCCGGTCGGGAAACACAGAGGATGACAGAGAAATTCAGAGTTGATAAACTAGCCACTCGGATCACAGATCAATTCAGAGTCAGTAAACTACCCGGCCGGTACCCAGAGTATCACAGAACAATTCAGAGTATCACAGAACAGTTCAGAGTCAGAAAACTAGCCGGTCCATACCCAGAAGACGACAGAATAATTCAGTCGATAAACTAGTTGGTCGGTATCCATAGCATCACAGAACAATTCAGAGTCAGTAAACTAACCTGGTTGGTACCGCTAAAGTAGAACAAGGAGATACACTTCCTATTGAGTCCACAGGAAACCACAATAGGGCAAAGACTGACTCCTCAACAAAAGATTATATACAGTTGTGTTCAAAATTATTCAACCCCCACTGAAATTGAGTGTTTTGGCCAGTTTGACATTGATTTTGATCATTCAGTCATCTTGCTTACAATTAAATCAAAGAGGCACGTGTAGGTCAGACAAATATAACATAACATTTATAATGAAATAACCACAAATGTCTTTTCTGTGCTCACATCATTATCAGTTTTATTCAACCCCCAAGTGACATTCAATCTTAGTACTTAGTACAACATCCTTTTACAGTTACAACAGCTTTTAAACATGAAGCATAGCTTGACACAAGTGTCTTGCAGAGATCTCCGGGTATCTTCGCCCATTTGTCATGGGCAAAAGCCTCCAGTTCAATCACATTCTTAGGCTTGCGCACTGCAACTGCTTTCTTTAAGTCCCACCAGAGGTTCTCAATCGGATTTAAGTCAGGTGACTGCGATGGCCACTCCAAAATGTTCCAGCCTTTAATCTGCAACCATGCTCTAGTGGACTTGAAGGTATGCTTGGGATCATTGTCCTGTTGAAAGGTCCAACGTCTCCCAAGCCTCAGGTTTGTGACGGACTGCATCACATTGTCATCCAATATCTCCTGGTACTGAAGAGAATTCATGGTACCTTGCACACGCTGAAGCTTCCCTGTACCTGCAGAAGCAAAACAGCCCCAAAGCATGATTGACCCCCCGCCATGCTTCACAGTAGGCAAGGTGTTCTTTTCTTCATAGGCCTTGTTCTTCCTCCTCCAAACATAGCGTTGATCCATGGGCCCAAACAGTTCTAATTTTGTTTCATCAGTCCACAGAACACTATCCCAAAACTTCTGTGGTTTGTCCACATGACTTTTGGCATACTGCAGTCGACTCTTCTTATTCTTTGGAGACAGCAAGGGGGTGCGCCTGGGAGTTCTGGCATGGAGGCCTTCATTACGCAGTGTGCGCCGTATTGTCTGAGCTGAAACTTCAGTACCCACATCTGACAAATCTTTTCTCAGTTCCTCAGCAGTCACACGGGGACTTTTCTCCACTCTACGCTTCAGGTAGCGCACAGCAGTCGAAGTCAGCAACTTCTTTCTGCCATGACCAGGTAACGTTTCAACAGTGCCCTTTGCCTTGAATTTGCGAATGATGCTTCCTATGGTCTCTCTTGGTATGTTTAACATCTTTGAAATCTTCTTATAGCCATTGCCCTTCCTGTGAAGAGTAATCACCTCTTCTCTTGTCTTCCTGGACCATTCTCTTGACTTCACCATGTTTGTAACCACACAAGTAAATGTCTAGAAGGAGCTGAGTATCACAGTCATTTTAAAGCTGCCTAATTGGTGCTTATTATGCTTTATTGCTGCTCCGTGACATCCACAGGTGTTTTCAATACCTGATTGAAAACACTTGAATGAACCTCTGTTCTTCAGAGTGGTAGTATTTAAGGGGTTGAATAATTGTGTCAATGAAGAATTCACAAAAGAAACATTTACTACTGTATTACAAAACCAATTGATGTCATTTTAGTTGCATATGGTTCTTTAAAAAGTCCTTGCAGGATTTCATTCTGAATACAATTACAAATGTACACTAAATTCCCTAAAACCCTTTACAGCATTGGGGGTTGAATAATTTTGAACACAACTGTAGGTGACTTGGCTCCAGATACCCTTATGTCAGAATATCCCTGTGTGTCGCAAAGGTCATAGCGCACATACCTTTGCACCATTACACAAAGGGTGACCATAAAGCGTCAACGTGAATATGAGAATAGAGAGGAAAGACACCACCTGACCAACCAGTCCTTGAGTGGCTGGGCTAGACAGAGAGCAGGTAGTAAGGACCCAAAAATAGGTCAGAGCCAAATGTACCTGGAGAAAGCCAAAGGTCGAGGGCAGGAGAGAGACACAACTGTGATAAATAGAGATGTGGATTCGTTTCGGAAAAATTCAGAATTTGGATCGAAATTTGATAATTCGTATTTCGGAAGTACTTCCGAATAACGAAGCGATACGATATGAAGTCGAAACTAAAGAAAATGGTATATAAAAAATTTATTTCGTTTTACACTGTGTCATCATCATAAAATAAATATTTGAATAACTGATATCAACTATCGAATTTGAAATGAACTATCAAATGTATATCAACAACTATCGGATTTGAAATGAACTATCAAATGTATATTTATTTATTTATAAAGGATTTTACCAGGAAGGATACATTGAGATTTCTCTCGTTTTCAAGCATGTCCTGGGTTCAAGAACATTGAAGTGTTACAGTTACAGAAATACAAAGTAATACAATGCAAGATATTAAAAAAAAAAACAAAAAAAAAAAACAACACAAATATACAGATTAACAGAAAAAATATGTAGGAAATATAGTCATTATGTTACATGTTTACAGGTGCATTCTGTATTGAGGTATGTTAGTAAGGAGCTTTTGAGTGACTTAAGACTGGTGGAAGATTTGATGATGTCTGGGAGGTTATTCCATAATTGTGGTGCTCTGTAGGAAAATGAGGACCGAGCCACTGTCTTTTTGTATTGTGGTATTGCAAGTAAGGTGCAGGTCCTGGATCGGAGGTTATAGGATGAGTATCAACAACTATCGGATTTGAAATGAACTATCAAATGGATATCAACAACTATCGGATTTGAAATGAACTATCAAATGGATATCAACAACTATCGAATTTGAAATGAACTATCAAATGGATATCAACAACTATCGAATTTGAAATGAACTATCAAATGGATATCAACAACTATCGAATTTGAAACCGATTCGAAATTTCAAATCAATCCGAAACTAAACAAAATACGAAACAAAATTAGTTACGAAATTCCGAAAACAAAATTATTTAAAAACGAAACGAAACTAAACGAAACAAAATTTTCAGTCATGCACATCCTTAATGATAAACAAAGCCACAGGTTAAGGACAGTGACAAAAGGGAAGGGGATGTCCTAATACACCTTGATTAGGTACCGTATGGGCTGAGACATGAGTGCAGTGGTCCAAGAACACAATAGTCAGGGGGATGTGAAGGGCAGAAACTCTGTGCCCTGTCCTTCCCAGAAATCACAACAAGAAGGCGCATCATGCAATGTTAGGCAGATTGGCGTACCTAAGCAACGCTCCACTAGAAAAATGTGAAACGTGCATTCCTGTCCACTGGCGGGATGGGGCACCTAATAGGGTGTTGAGAGCTGTATGAACCACCAGGTGGCGTGACACACAGCGTCACATATCCTTAGCTAATTGCTAATGGTCGTAAATGCCAAGAAAAAATCCACAGTGGCCACACTAGACACCATATCCCTACACACAAGATTTTGGATGTCTCCATGTGTGCTCTCACGGTCAGGAAACCATTAATATACATGTACTGGATGAGGCTATGATTGTGTCGGGAATTCCTGTAACAAGCAGGAGAGGGTTAAAAGTAACACATCGTGCAACGAAAACATCAAAAAAGAGCAACCACACCTTATGTGTGATATATTAACCCTTTATAGTCAAACTTTAAAAGATTCAAAGTTTTCAGCTGAGGGGGCAGGAAATCCACCTAAACCCCCATTTTTACAGGGGAAAAAAACAAACCAATCCCGAAGAGGCATATCCCTATAATCTTATTTCGATTTTTTTCTTGAAATAGCGATGTAAAGAATTATGCAGAAAATGCAAAATCCGATACGATCTTACGCTTTATAATGTTTATATTAACACATGGGGATTGTGCTGCTCGGCGAATCATTTTCTTGTTATCGTTTCGTTTTGTTTTCTGTATTATAATGATGCTTTGATATGAAATGTGATTTACAATTATACATTTTCATTCTAATGCTTGATTATACATTAGCATAAGGAGATAAGGTGTAAATTGCTCTGCATTCAGTGTTATGTTTTATTATTTAATACATCCTCTGCAATCTTTGCATTGTGATTATTATCTTGATTGTATTTTCCTGTAAAATGTTGACTTTTATTCCCCAAAGTTTAACATTTTTTTTTTGCTGTGTATAATATATTATTTATGGGGTACATGAGGGACAATGGCCCCCAACTACTATTTATGTGATATTGAAAAATCTTCCTTCCACCATTGGTCGAGATTCACTAAGCATTTGATATGGCCCGGCGCGTCCCAACTCAGTCACTATGGACTTGGATGGTGCCGTGGGCTTACGTCAGCACCATCAAAGTCCTCTCAGTGGTGCTTTCTGGATTTGAAGGCCAGGATCAGCCGAAACATGATACCTGGGTTATGTAACATACCGACGCATAAAATGGTTACACAATCCTGTCTGACGCGACTGGTTGATAGAAAAAGGGGGTTAGAAGGCCACCAATGGTTAATGCGAAGAGCGGATAGGGTGTAGCACACTCCTCCTGCTCCCGAACCAAAAACTACAGAAAAATACACATATTTTTTTTTTATGACTCGCTCTTATAACTAGTAAAATTACTCGGCTTCCCCCAACCCCCCTAAACTAAAGGGGGTTATTCAAAGAGTGCCGAACTTGCCACCGAATTGCACCGAACGGTGAATTTCACCATACGGTGCAATTTTGTGGCAGTTCGGCTATTCAGAAAGATGGCAATTCATAAAATATCGGTGAATTGCAAGCGAAATAGGTTGCCATTCGCCTCAGATCGCCGCAATTCGGTGATCTTCGGCGACAGTGAAATCCCCATAGACGAATAACGGTTAATCTATTCAGAGAACGCCGAACTGCACCGAAATGTCAGTGAAATGCCCTGATGTTCAGTCACTTCATTTCGTCGGGTTTAAGCAGGTGAATCCATTAGCTTTCAATGTTAAAAATATTATTGTTTTTTTATTCAACCGTTTATTCTTTTAATTTGCAGCAAAAAGTCTCTTTATTTATTTATTTTTTAGAAATTTTTTAGGCATTTTTCTTGGATTGGCTTTTTTTTTTTATTCATCCGGTGACAGACCTTTTTATTATTATCCATAGGACCTTTTTAATTATCTCCATGTATTTTTATGCATTTTTATTATTTTAAACGCCTAATTAAAAACTCAATTTTTTTCTTTTTATACTTTACCCCCAGTTTGGCGGCTGATCGTCTTTTTTCAGCGGCTGATCTGCTTTTTGCGGCGTTCGGTGGCTCGTTGTCTGCGTTCGGCAGGCTGCGGGTACGTTCGACTACCTGTTCGGCGGCATTCGGCAGATCGGCAGCTGTGTTCAGCGGATCCCTTCGGCGCACTTTGTGGACCCTGCAGTGAATGCTGAATAGAACAAATAGAACTCGTCGATGTGTACAGAACGAGAGAGCGCTGAAATTTCAACCCTTAAATCTAATATTAAAACCCCTAAAATTATGCTAGGGCTTCTCTGATTGGCTAATTTGGTTACACATGGTCAAAATACCATGTACCATCAGCGAGAGGACCGGAGAATTATCTTGCTGGGAAGCGTTCATAAAAGGGATTTAAGAACGTTTCAGCAAGGAGTTGTGATCTGGAAGCTTTTTGTTTCCGCCGAACTGCATTTTCCAAAGTTCCAACTTCGCCAATTTTTTTTTCATTGTGTTTCATAGCAGCGGCGTGTACCGAGTGCATGACAGCGGCACGGACGCCTCGTCCTGGAGCTAAAACAATCAGGGAAGGAATTCAAAAATGCAAAGAGATAAGAAAAAACAGAAAGTGTTATTTCTGTAACAGGATCACGAAGGCAGGAGATCCATCAACACGCAATGTTTTTTTTTTTTTCTTACCTCTTTGCTTTTTTTTTTTGTGTGTGCCATCTTTTTTATAGTTGAAAGTTGGCAATTTTTCTTCAAGAGCACAATGGCAGGTAATGCTATATTTTTCTTTCCGTCTGGCCTTTTGTTAAAAAAAAAAAAAAAAAAAAGTAAAAAAAATAATAATAAAAAAAAAAAAACAGTCTGTTTCTCAACACAAAACTGCACGGACGGCACCTTTTGAAATGAAGATTGTAAGCAGGGCACAGAAAAAAAGAAGATAAAAGAAGATAAATTTAAGGATTGCTTTTCTATTGCAGGGATGCAGAGAGATATTTTGTGAGCGGTGAACCCAATTAAAAGGAAAGTGGCTGGAATCGCGCCTTCCCGGGAAGCTCCGTAACCAGCCCTGACGCAAACGCTGTCACTCAAGCATTCAAGAAGACTTTCGGTCTGTTAACAAGCACAAAGCGACAGCCTTGAATTCGGTCCGAAGCATCTGTTCGGCCAAGGCGTCCGTCTGTCTGAGGCCCCGTTCACACTGTGCGATTTATCGGGGATTTTGCCGCGACGTCACAGCAAAATCCGTGCGTCCTCGCTTTGTAGCTTCTCCAATGCATTTCAATGGAGCTGTTCACATCTTGCTGCGCGATGTTGCGCAACCTCGCATGTCGTGCGTCGCGGTAGCATGTCGCTGGTACATGACCCTTTTTTTGCGATTTACTATCTGCGATTTTGCGATTTGCATTGGTGGTGCTTTGCAAAAATCGCACAAAACAGCGATGTCGCGCGACATTATCGCACCATGTCGCGAATATGAAAATTGCGCGGAAAATTGCGAGATTTTAAAATCGCACTGTGTGAATGGGGCCTGATACGACATCTGGCAGGAAAAAAAAAACAGAATTAATTCGGCAGATATTTCTAAAAAATTATGTCATCATGTTTCCGTCCGTTACTTTTCAAAATATCGTCTAAATCAAAGGAAAACAAATTCCCTGATATTTGATAAATGGTCCCATGTTGGGCTACATTACAGTCATCGTGGTAAAACGGGGACGCAAAGGAGAAAAACCTGCCCCTCCAGGTCTCTCCTTTGCGCCCCCGTTTTACCACGATATTACAATCCGAGTGCTTAAAAACCAGGCATTGTTACTGGGCGCTAAGCCCCAGGATGCGCGCGGCAGCACTAAGCGCCGCCGCGAGCATCCACTAGATGGGAGTCCATAGGACTTCATTGAGTTTCTCCTCTGCCGGTCACATGACCTGCCGGATCTCAGCAGGGCGGCATAGAGATTCACAGGGGGAGACTGGGGGATATTTTCCCCCAGTCTCTCCCAGCTCTCGCCGGATGGATCAAATGGCGCGCTGACCACAGTCACTGCTCTCAAATATCTAGGTATGTGGTTAGACCCAAATCTATCTTTTGGCCCCCACATCGAAAAACTCTCTTCTAAACTTTACCCCAAACTAGGTGTCTTGTACAGAAACAAATCCTGCCTGAACCCCGCGGTAAGAAAGCAGATTGTACAACAAATGCTTATGCCGGTTACTGAATACGGAGATGTAGTGTATGCAGCCGCCCCGCAAACACACCTTCATAAACTTACTACATTGTATAACTCATTCTGCTGCTTGGTGCTACAATGTAACTACATGACCCACCATTGTGACATGTTAAAAGACAAACTGGAAGTCGCTGGAATCTAGACGCTACCTTCACCTTTCCAACCCAATGTTTAAGAGCTTTTCTTGGAGCTACCACCCTTACTGAATAAGCTGCTTCCCCCAGCAGTTCCTTCATCCTATAACCTCCGATCCAGGACCAGCACCTTACGTACAATACCACAATACAAAAAGAAAGTGTCTCAATCCTCATTTTCCTACAGAGCACCGCAGTTATGGAATAACCTCCCAGACGCCATCAAATCTTCCCCCAGTCACATTAGGGATCCTGCAATGAATGCTAAATTCACGGCAGGGTCGACGAGTTGAACTCGCCGAAGTGCACCGAACGAGAGTGCACCGAAATTTCAGTGAAATTTTAGCTGTATGCAAATACGACTAACTTTGTTTAATCACTGATTTTAGAGGTTTCTCTATATTAGACATGAGCATTCACTTTCGTATGAATCTGTCACGGTTCCCGGATCCCACCACGCAGTACTTAACACCCAACACTCCACAAAACCCAGAAGCTACCAACAGTGTAGCTGTGAATGATCCCTATCTGTCTGGTCCTTAGAATTGGCCAGGAAAACTAGCTAGACAGAAAAGGGTTAACAATACAGAGAGGAGTCAGCCGAGCCAGAATCAGGAATACAGAGTTCAGAATGGTCAAATGGAATAGCCGGGTCAGTATCAGAGCAGTAGCGTAGTACAAGCAAATAGTCTAGGGCAACAGAAGGCAGAATGGTCAGAACACAAGCAGAGGTCAGTAACAGGTTAAATCAATATAGCAGTCAGGTACAAGGAACTCAGGATGGATAACCACGATCTGGCAACTTCTGAAACTATACTGAGGGTTTTTAAAGACCTTCAGACCACGCCCCCACTCAAGCCACACCTCATGCAATCACCTCCCTGCCTGTCTCCATTTAAACCAAGCAGTGGTCAGCGAGCAGCATCAGACTTGCTGTCCTCAAGCACACAGGTAGGGCTGGAAGCCCCCATCGTTACAGTACCCCCCTCTCCACGAGCAGACGCCGGATGCTCAAAAGAGGACAAGAAAAATAACAAGAAAAAAGTCAATGGGTCTTGTAGGCACGTAGAGCCCTCGCGTACACCAGTCACCAAAGTCCCCTGAGGTCCCAATCAGAGTCGTCATCCTCCTCAAGACGCCCCCGTCTATGAGGGTGGGAGCCAAAACTGGGTCCAGGTTTGAAGACACTGGCACCAGTCCTTTTGCGTCTCCTACCCCTGGTACAGGACACGGAATGGACAGCAGTGTCCTCTCTGCACTGCGGCAACACGAACACGGCCCCAGTGGTACGGATCTGCGGGTCAGTGACCCCGGCACGGCTCTGCTGCGACTTGACTGGAACCACTGGGCTCGAAGACACCGGGACAGCTGGGCTCGGTGGGGCAGCGCCCTTGGTGTGGACCGGTTGGGTAGCACCCTTGGCCAGGACAGGAGGGGCAGCGCCTTTAGCACGACTCTGTGGTGACTCGGACATGGCGGCAACAGCCACCGGCTCGGGTGAGCGTGGCTTGGCAACAGCCACCGGCTCGGGTGAGCGTGGCTTGGCAACAGCCACCGGCTCGGGTGAGCGTGGCTTGGCAACAGCCACCGGCTCGGGTGAGCGTGGCTTGGCAACAGCCACCGGCTCGGGTGAGCGTGGCTTGGCAACAGCCACCGGCTCGGGTGAGCGTGGCTTGGCAACAGCCACCGGCTCGGGTGAGCATGGCTTGGCAACAGCCACCGGCTCGGGTGAGCGTGGCTTGGCAACAGCCACCGGCTCGGGTGAGCGTGGCTTGGCAACAGCCACCGGCTCGGGTGAGCGTGGCTTGGCAACAGCACCGGCTCGGGTGAGCGTGGCTGGGCAGCTACCGGCTCGGGTGAGCGTGGCTTGGCAGCTACCGGCTCGGGTGAGCGTGGCTGGGCAGCTACCGGCTCGGGTGAGCGTGGCTGGGCAGCTACCGGCTCGGGTGAGCGTGGCTGGGCAGCTACCGGCTCGGGTGAGCGTGGCTGGGCAGCTACCGGCTCGGGTGAGCGTGGCTTAGCAGCTACCGGCTCTGCAACAATCTTGATCTCACAGTGCTTTGCAACCACCTTGGCTTGGCACTGTGGAGCGGTGACCCCGGCTTGGCACTGTCTCTTGAACTGCTGTGCAGTGGACTGGCTCTCAAACTGGTTAACGGTGGACCAGATCTCGCACTGTGAGGCAGTGGACTTGATTTGTTCGTGCTGCAGGACAGCACTCTTGACTGGAACTGCTTGCTTAGGCACAGTAGACATGGACAGGACTTGAAGCTGACAAACAGCAGACTCAGATTCTTTGTGCTGCTGAGCAGCCACCTTAGATTGTTCATGCTGCAGGGCAGCACTCTTGACTTCCCACTGCTGGGCATTACACCTGGTCTCTCCCTGTTGGGCAGTGGATTTTGGACATCCTGCGACGTGCAGGGCAGTGGACTCTGGGGCCTGGTAAGGCTGGAACATGGAGGGTAACTTCTGGGGGCGCAATTGACAGTCCATTCTTTTATGCAGGAAAGAACCGCAATAAAAGCATAAGCCCTGAGTCTTCCTCCATACCCTTTCCTCCAGGGTCAGGGGTCCTCTGGAACCTTTAACTGGAACTGGAACAGGCTCCTTTGGGAAGACGTCCCTAGGAGGTTGCAGCAAACTTGCATACAGGATATCCAGGTGCTGAGTAATGAGCTTGTTAGCCCCTCTCAGGATCTCCAGCAGCTCTAGAATTACTGTTTGCTCACTACGTACTGGCTGCCTCATTATGTGTACCTGGGATGTCTGAACGACAGGGGCACAGGTATAGCAGGCGGGGGTGCAACCCCAACTGGTTCCAGGTGTGCAGTACAATTCAGGATAGTTTGTAAGGCAATGGCAAACTGATCCATCCTATGATCCTGCTCATCCTGTCTGGATACAAAGGTAGCCAAGTGCTGTGTTAAATCTGCGGGATCCATATTGGCCAGATCGTAATGTCACGGTTCCCGGATCCCACCACGCAGTACTTAACACCCAACACTCCACAAAACCCAGAAGCTACCAACAGTGTAGCTGTGAATGATCCCTATCTGTCTGGTCCTTAGAATTGGCCAGGAAAACTAGCTAGACAGAAAAGGGTTAACAATACAGAGAGGAGTCAGCCGAGCCAGAATCAGGAATACAGAGTTCAGAATGGTCAAATGGAATAGCCGGGTC
This sequence comes from Leptobrachium leishanense, assembly GCA_009667805.1. Classification (NCBI taxonomy): domain Eukaryota; kingdom Metazoa; phylum Chordata; class Amphibia; order Anura; family Megophryidae; genus Leptobrachium; species Leptobrachium leishanense. Next base: position 14,522,343 of record CM019064.1, read on the forward strand.
AGTATCAGAGCAGTAGCGTAGTACAAGCAAATAGTCTAGGGCAACAGAAGGCAGAATGGTCAGAACACAAGCAGAGGTCAGTAACAGGTTAAATCAATATAGCGGTCAGGTACAAGGAGCTCAGGATGGATAACCACGATCTGGCCACTTCTGAAACTATACTGAGGGTTTCTAAAGACCTTCACCAGACCACGCCCCCCACTCAAGCCACACCTCATGCAATCACCTCCCTGCCTGTCTCCATTTAAACCGGGCAGTGGTCAGCGAGCAGCATCAGACTTGCTGTCCTCAAGCACACAGGTAGGGCTGGAAGCCCCCATCGTTACAGAATCTTGATCCAGGTGAACTTAAGGTGCTTCATTGATTCTGAACGGAAATCCAGACAAGCGCACCTCAACATTAAGAACTGAAAAAAATGAAGGTATCACCCTGAAAAATCTATGGTTTTTGTACGAGTCAAAACTTAGAATATAAAAAGTACAAGATCTAAAACTATCACCAACAATCTATGGAGACTGATTATTGAGATACAAAAGATTTGCGCTGATAAAAATGACACCGACAATTAGAAATGTCCCAATCCTGTGGTGCTTCTTGGGAATGTTAAATATTAAGTCCCGATCCGATACCAAACGGCTCATGGATGGTTCAATGGCTCCTTCACGTAAGGGAATCATGGAGCCTCTGCGTTCACTTGCGGCGTCATCTCTGCCTGTTTGCTGGTCATGGAGAAGGCAAGGAAGACGACACAACTGAGTGCAGAGGCACCTGGACCATCTTTCCTGCTTTTTACAGAAACGTGAGCAGGCAGGGAAGACGTTGCAATCCAATACCAAGGCTGCTGTGCTACAGCTGGAAATCTCACATATCTCAGACTTTGTTATGATCAGCTTGAAAAAGCCGGTCCCTGAAAAATGCCGATATCGGGACATTCTAGGTTACAAATCGGGACATCTTTATCTACAATATGTCCATACTAATGTATTGACGGAAAGTCAACTGAATTTTTGGTGCGTACACACCAATTTTTTTTTAATTTTTGATTATTGATTTTATTTATTGAGATGCTGTGATTACTTTAACCCTTTCACTCCCAAAATCAAGTTAACTCGCTATCGCACAGTAATACCTTGAAAAGCCCTCATTAGCATATCAAAACCTCATTTGCATACCTATTTAAAGCAAGATTGTTGTGCCCCCTGTGGAGAAAGAAATTATCTCTTATCTCCCTCATTTTCTCCATATCTTACTGTAAAAAAGCTACAAGGAGCAGCTCTCACACTTATCGTAACAAAAAATCAAGAAACTTTACTGCTGAGTTACAGCAGCCAGGGATTTGGCAGAATACAGGGAGAGCTGTGGGATGAGTCACTGCTGTACAGAAATAGGATTCAGGGGTTATAAGGAGTGTAAATCCCTGTACAGTACAGATACAATATGTTTTTGAAATGGCCATACACAGGCATTATGCAGCACATACAGATACAAGGTGTTGCTGTAATTGTCACACACAGGCATTATGCAGCACATACAGATACAAGGTGTTGCTGTAATTGCCATACACAGGCATTATGAAGCACATACAGATACAGGGTGTTGCTGTAATTGCCATACACAGGCATTATGCAGCACATACAGATACAAGGTGTTGCTGTAATTGCCATACACAGGCATTATGCAGCACATACAGATACAAGGTGTTGCTGTAATTGCCATATACAGGCATTATGCAGCACATACAGATATAAGGTGTTGCTGTAATTGCCATACACAGGCATTATGCAGCACATACAGATACAAGGTGCTGCTGTAATTGCCATATACAGGCATTATGCAGCACATACAGATACAAGGTGTTGTTGTAATTGCAATACACAGGCATTATGCAGCACATACAGATATAAGGTGTTGCTGTAATTGCCATACACAGGCATTATGCAGCACATACAGATACAAGGTGCTGCTGTAATTGCCATATACAGGCATTATGCAGCACATACAGATACAAGGTGTTGCTGTAATTGCCATACACAGGCATTATGCAGCACATACAGATACAAGGTGTTGCTGTAATTGCCATATACAGGCATTATGCAGCACATACAGATACAAGGTGTTGCTGTAATTGCCACACACAGGCATTATGCAGCACATACAGATACAAGGTGTTGCTGTAATTGCCATATACAGGCATTATGCAGCACATACAGATACCAGGTGTTGCTGTAATTGCCATACACAGGCATTTTGCAGCACATACAGATACAAGGTGTTGTTGTAATTGCCATACACAGGCATTATGCAGCACATACAGATACAAGGTGTTTCTGTAATTGCCATACACAGGCATTATGCAGCACATACAGATACAAGGTGTTGCTGTAATTGCCATACACAGGCATTATGCAGCACATACAGATACAAGGCGCTGCTGTAAATGCCATACACAGGCATTATGCAGCACATACAGATACAAGGTGTTGCTGTAATTGCCATACACAGGCATTATGCAGCACATACAGATACAAGGTGTTGCTGTAATTGCCATACACAGGCATTATGCAGCACATACAGATACAAGGTGTTGCTGTAATTGCCATACACAGGCATTATGCAGCACATACAGATACAAGGCGTTGCTGTAATTGCCATACACAGGCATTATGCAGCACATACAGATACAAGGCGTTGCTGTAATTGCCATACACAGGCATTATGCAGCACATACAGATACAAGGTGTTGCTGTAATTGTCACACACAGGCGTTATGCAGCACATACAGATATTGCATTGCTAATAATCTCATTATAATCGCTACAAACCCCCATAAGCAGGAGATCTCACCATTTTATTATCTGTCTGCAGCACATTTACTGACACAAAGGCCATTATTATTATTATCCTTTATTTATATAGCGACACATATTCCGCAGCGCTTTACAAGGTCAGTGTACAAGGAGTTGATACATTGGAATATCACACATGGATGATACGGCCTGATTCAGGGGGACCTTTTTCCCAAAGTAATTTACAATCTATGCGATGTACAAGAGTTTTGTGAGGTAGGCGCCTCCTTATCGTTAGGTGTTTCGCCCAAGGACACTCGCTGGTGGCTTCTTCTGAGCTGGATCGGGTCATCTTACTATGATTGTAGAGCAGCGACCTGGTGGTTAGGTTGAACCTGCTTCTCGTAAAGTCGAGACTTGCTTCTTCACAGTTGTATTGGAGGGATGTGCTGAACAGGGTTTGACTTGCTTCTCCACGGTCTAAGGGTAGAGACGTTATCACTGGACCCCACAGTTGATATTGTGTGGTGGCAAGTAAGTACCGTTAGGTGTCTCGCCCAAGGACATTTACTGGAGAGGTGCTCTGGTCATTCTGCCTGTATGCTGATAATGCAGACCCCATGTGACATTGTGCCAGATAAGGGACGTCATCTAGAGTTTAGAACTTTTCATCCCATTGTTATTTCTGCAAAGGATGAACCTATACATGAAAATGTTAAAAATGAGCAAATTTTAATTTTTTTAACTCTGAAGAACAATCTCTGTGCAAAATGTCTGTTTTACCCCATATTTAATTGTAGACTACACGTCCCATGTTTGGAAAAAAAATTATGAAAGAAAAAAATTTCAACAAATGTGCTTGGTAGTGAAGGGGTTAAGGAGATTTTTTTTCACTAGTGCAAACATCATATTCAGGCACTTTCAGTCGCTCTGCGCTTCAATGTGTTAGCGCTAAATTCAGATAACATTTCAGTTAAGTACGAAAAATCTCGGCTTAAATTGTGGTGTTTGCGAAACAACTGAGCTCGCCTCAACTTTGCAAATTCCTGTTTATCTTTACTAAGTACACATTACTGTGCAGTGAATAAATCCTAATGCATTATGGGAGACTCAGCGTGGCTCTCTCCTGCATACGTTTAATATTGGATGTCTTACTCCTCTATTGCCACCTGCTGGTGGAAGAAGGAACTGAGTGTTAAACAATTTATAATATGTGGAATGAATCCTCGTTTTTATTATTAGTTTTATCACTCACGTCGCACCGATATATTCCACCACAAGTAACGTTCAGAGAATTCTGAGTCAAAACGGGATTTTAATGCTGTTTTTAATTAATACATTTCAGTTTTCACATTTCTTTGGATAAAACGGGATCTTCCTTTTTATTTAATAATGATAATGTATTAGCGTTTTCCTTTCCTTGTTAAAATGTTTCATAGAAAGTCATAAACCTGTAAAGTTTAACAAAACAATTTCCAATAGTCCTGGACCAGTTACCTGCAACCTATATAATGATAATAATAATTGGGGGGCGACGGACTGGTCAGGCAGTCCACACGGTGTCTGAGGGTCCTGTCCAGATGGGAGACCACCGCCAGCACTCCTGTGCAATTCCTCCCAATAGCTGTATCAGCCGATGAGGTATCTGTCTGCACAATGTGTAATGAAGAGTAGAAATATTGGGTCACGTGTGTTATTGTATCTGTGCCGCTAGGTGTTACTGTGTCTGGCTTTGTCACCATGTGTTATTGTGACTGATTGTGTCACTGTGTGTTATTGTGTCTGGCTGTGTCATTGTGTGTTATTGTGTCTGGCTGTGTCATTGTGTCTGGCTGTGTCACTCTGTGTCATTGTGTCTGGCTCTGTCACTGTGTGTGATCGTGCCTGGTTTTGTCACCGTGTGTGTTTGTGTCTGGCTTTGTCAATGTGTGTTATTGTGTCTGGCTATGTCTGGCTGTGTTATTGTGTCTGGCTGTGTCACTGTGCGTTATTTTGTCTGGCTGTGTCATTGTGTCTGGCTGTATCATTATGTCTGGCTGTGTCACTCTGTGTTATTGTTCGTGGCTGTGTCACTGTGTGTTATTGTGTCTGGCTGTGTCATTGTGTCCGGCTGTGTCTGGCTGTATCATTATGTCTGGCTGTGTCACTCTGTGTTATTGTGTCTGGCTGTGTCATTGTGTGTCTGGCTGTGTCACTCTGTGTTATTGTGTCTGGCTGTGTCACTCTGTGTTATTGTGTCTGGCTGTGTCAGTGCATGTTAATGTGTCTGGCTGTGTCACTCTGTGTTATTGTGTCTGGCTTTGTCATTGTGTCTGGCTGTGTCACTCTGTGTTATTGTGTCTGGCTGTGTCACTCTGTGTTATTGTGTCTGGCTGTGTCACTCTGTGTTATTGTGTCTTCCTTTGTCATTGTGTCTGGCTGTGTCACTCTGTGTTATTGTGTCTGGCTGTGTCATTGTGTCTGGCTGTGTCACTCTGTGTTATTGTGTCTGGCTGTGTCACTCTGTGTTATTGTGTCTGGCTGTGTCACTCTGTGTTATTGTGTCTGGCTGTGTCTGGCTGTGTCATTGTGTGTGGCTGTGTCAGTGCATGTTATTGTGCCTAGCTGTGTCATTGTGTCTGGCTGTGTCACTCTGTGTTATTGTGTCTGGCTTTGTCATTGTGTCTGGCTGTGTCACTCTGTGTCATTGTGTGTGGCTGTGTCACTCTGTGTCATTGTGTCTGGCTGTGTCACTCTGTGTTATTGTGTCTGGCTATGTCTGGCTGTGTCATCTGTGTCATTGTGTGTGGCTGTGTCAGTGCATGTTATTGTGCCTAGCTGTGTCATTGTGTCTGGCTGTGTCACTCTGTGTTATTGTGTCTGGCTTTGTCATTGTGTCTGGCTGTGTCACTCTGTGTTATTGTGTCTGGCTTTGTCATTGTGTCTGGCTGTGTCACTCTGTGTCATTGTGTGTGGCTGTGTCAGTGCATGTTATTGTGCCTAGCTGTGTCATTGTGTCTGGCTGTGTCACTCTGTGTTATTGTGTCTGGCTTTGTCATTGTGTCTGGCTGTGTCACTCTGTGTCATTGTGTGTGGCTGTGTCAGTGCATGTTATTGTGCCTAGCTGTGTCATTGTGTCTGGCTGTGTCACTCTGCGTTATTGTGGCTGGCTGTGTCAATGCTTGTTATTGTCAGTGCATGTTATTGTGCCTGGCTGTGTCATTGTGTCTGGCTGTGTGACTCTGTGTTATTGTGTCTGGCTGTGTCATTGTTTCTGGCTGTGTCAGTGCATGTTATTGTGCCTAGCTGTGTCATTGTGTCTGGCTGTGTCACTCTGTGTCATTGTTTCTGGCTGTGTCACTCTGTGTTATTGTGTCTGGCTGTGTCAATGCATGTTATTGTCAGTGCATGTTATTGTGCCTAGCTGTGTCACTGTGTGTTATTCTTCCTGTCTGTGTTACTGTGTGATATTCTATCTGGCTGTGTCACTGTGTGTTATTGTCAGTGTGCGTTATTGTCCGTGCGTGTTATTATGCCTGGCTGACTGGAGCTTCAGGGAAGACCTAAGCGTCTGCATCTAGAGGACTGAATCAGCCTCACGGGAGGGGTAAGAGGGCTGAGGACGCTCCGAGCACTGTGAGCCCTCAATTTACACTGAGTGGTCACAGTGCATAGAATTTGCCTTTAATACATTATTTCTCATAATTATATTATGTATATACTGTACATATTTATATATATCCAAGAAGTCACGTGCCATATTACATACAGCAGGGGTGCCAAGCTCTGGCTCCCCAAATATTGACGGCCTATAATTCCCAGAATTTGTTTAATGCAATGGACGGCCAGGGAATTGTGGGAGTTGCAGTTCAGAAACATCTTGGGGGCCGGAGATCGACAGGCCTGACCTATAGGATATTGACTTGTCATTACAAAACTACACGGCTAGAGACGTCTCACTGCACTGACACCCAGAAATCCTAAAAATAATCCAAAAAATAACAAATAAATAGTAAATATATTTAATCTCTTCTGTTTTTTTTTACTTTTTAGCCTTTTTATATGTCCTCTCCCAGTGCATGACAAATATACAAAATATATATTTTAAAAATGTTTTAAATGTCTATTATATATATATATATTTTAAAGGTATACAATGTTATGTCAAAGAGAAATTGATCCAGCGCCATCAAAGAGACTCGGTAACAATAAATCATAAATCCTTTACTGCATCGATTCTGCCTTTTACTTATGTATTTTTTTCCGATGCTATATCTGTCTATCGTCTCCATTCTACTCCTTTTGCTGCAGAATGAATGTTTCATCAACATATCAAAGACTTGCAAACATGGAGGGGATTGTCAAGGATGCCACGAGAAAAAAAAGTAATAAAATCCGTCTGTTTCTATGGAGCGGCAGCCATGGAGAGAATAACATAGCGGCAGCAGACTTGGGTTTAATGAGCCGTCCTCGCTCACGGTTCAGGGCAAGACGGCTATGAAAGTTATAGTCATGAATATTACATATACTAACATTCGCTATCTGAAAGAAATTGTCCCCGTTTTCCAGGCTCACTAAGAATGCCACAGGCAGAATATCACGGTGAGATATTCCTCGGGTTTCTTCTGAAGCCTCATACGATATGACATTATCTACAGCATCAGGCGAGAATCTAAGGCATCCGACAAAGGGGAATTATTTACGTCGAGAAGAAAATGGCAAGACGAAACAGAAACGGAGCGGAACAATCCACGGAAATAAGTGTAACGTGTATAATTATATTTACTGTTACTTTTTGATTTCTCCGACCAATCATAACGTGACATTGAAAGAGTCGTGGGAAGAGTCACACGTTGGGTGAATACAAGTGACCGTTGTGGGCTTTCCACCAGTTTGACATAGGTGTTTTTTTGCTGTGGATGTGTTATCCAGTGGATCTGTCTGGTCGGAAGGTTGAGTGCCCGGTCCATTTGTTCCCTTCACTCTGTGGATGTCTTTGAGATGGTCGTTCCATAGATCATGGTGGCATCAGCATGGGCCTGCATGTTGGGAGTGCTGCTGCGCATTTTGGACTTGCTCTCAACCACTTTGGACTCAACGTTGGATCTGCAGTCACATCCGATTCCGGCACTTCTCGACCTTCCCAAGACAATATGGTCTGTCCTGTCGATCTGGGTGAACATGGCATTTAGATTCCAGGATAAAGCAAGAGAGAACGTGGGAAGAGCGAAGAATCTGAAGGGTGAAAACATATCGGAAGAAAAATTATAATCATTATAAACTGCATTGTGAAAACAAAATACAACTTGGAAATCCCCTTGCTAACCTCTATTCCCACAATGCACACGCAGCAGAAGACTGGGAACACATAGCTCCCAGTGTCCTATTTGTCCCCTGGGTAACCCCACTCACGCAGGATTGTGCTCTAGAAGTCAACAAGTGTGGTGGTGGGCGGTATAGATCAGCGACTCAAAAAAATTCCAGGTCTAGGCACTGACAAGGTTGTCTAAGTCAGAAGAGAGTCTTGATGGCGAACTGCAACTGGCAATCAACTGGCACAAGATTTTTCCACTCGTAAACCGCCATTGATGGCTCAGTTTGACTCTATGCCATCATTACCAGGATTCTACTTAGTGAATAATCCCTTCTACATCATAAAGGAAAGAATAGAACAAGCCAAAGAATGGATAATATGAGGCCGGACTAAAGAGGAGGCGAAACGAGTGCTAAACAAGAAGATTCTCCAGAGCCCAATAATAACACGGGCGAAACAGCACATGTAACCGTACGGGTGTTTCATTAGCAAATCTAGCCTTGTTTTACGTCTGAAATCTGACAGAATGAGAGGTAAGAAATCAAAGTGCTAATTGGAAGTGGATAATGGCCTCATCAATCAGTCACCCCAGCTTTTTTATCTTTAACCTAATTAAACGCCCTGATTTTACAAGGTGTCATACTGCTATTGACTTCAGTGAATGAGATGCCAGACATACAAATTCATTAATTCTTCCTTCACCAAACCCAAATAAATATATATTATTATTATTCATTTTCTCCTAAACTCAACATACAGTATATATATCTTGAAAAAAGTCCTTCGGGACTGAAACGTTGAATATTTCCTAATAAAGTACTTTGTAATTTTGCAACACATCTCAAAATGGTGGAAATATCTGTCATTGTGTATTCGGTGGATCCAAGGATCTGAATCAGTCCGCCATTCTCACCTTGTACTAGGTCCCTCTCACCTTGCAGTCCTTCACTCTCACCTTGCAGCCCATCACTCTCACCTTGCAGCCCATCACTCTCACCTTGAAGTCCATCGCTCTCACCTTGAAGTCCTTTGCTCTCACCTTGCAGTCCATCACTCTCACCTTGCACTAGGTCCCTCACCTTACAGTCCATCACTCTCACCTTGCAGCCCATCACTCTCACCTTGAAGTCCATCACTCTCACCTTGCAGTCCATCACTGTCACCTTAGAGTCCATCACTCTCACCTTGCAGTCGTCACTCTCACCTTGCACTAGGTCCCTCTCACCTTGCAGTCCATCGCTCTCACCTTGCAATCCATCACTCTCACCTTGCAGTCCATCACTCTCCCCTTGCAGTCCATCACTATCACCTTGCAGTCCTCTCCTCTCCTGCTTTCTGGCGGTGGATTAGGGGTCCTGCGGTACCGGGGTTTCTCTTTCCCTTGGGCCTGCTATACGTGGTGGCCATCTTGCGGCCTGTCGATTTATCCCTGCAGCCTGGACCCTGCTGAAGAAAGGTATATATAGTATTATTAATATTATTATTATTTTAATATATATATATATATAGTTTTATATATATATATATATATATATAAAAATATTAGTTTTTATGTGTGTATATATAGTAATATTTTGTGTGCACACAATGCCCTCATTTTTGCCGTTCTGCTACTATATACTTTTAACATTATTTGTAGAATCAAGCGATGAAATTAAATCAACCACACACACAGTTGTAATATATTATTAGCATTTTTTGTTTCTTCTTTTTCTATTTTTTTTTCGTATTTTACTGCCTTAAAATAACGCCTTCATTTCACTTTTCCCTCCCAAAAAAAAGGTGAAAAAACAAAGCTAAATGTTTATTTTCAGTCCTGATTTTAAACGGAACGTTTGATCCTGCGTTGGAACCGTCATCAAAGCATTAAAACCGTAATCAAATAAAAAATAAAGAGCTTAAAGCAAACAAAAAACAAACATGAATTCGGCGTCTGCGACACCCCGCCTCTGGAAACAAGGGCAAAAACCTCCAGAGGTCACCGTATCATGGAGTCAAAGCGAGAACGCCTCGGGCCTGGACTTACCTTTTCTGAGACTCGTCTGAAAGCAACAAGAGCAAGCTTTTCCTACATTAAAGGTCATTTTCCCCCAAGGGTTTCATCCTGTTTAATAGCTACATCGCCAAACTGTTTAAGTGGAGGAGAGTTTTCTGTTTTCAAATCTCAAGGCTTTGATGTGGCGAGGTGAGAGCAAAGAGCGGCGCAAATCAAGCGTCTCTAGAGGAGAGCTTTCCGAAACGAAAATGCATTATCAAAAAACGAATGAAAGAAAGAGGAAGAGGTGTGTGAGCTGACATGACTTGTGAAGTGTGTATACATATATATATATGTGCATGTTTATTGCATATACATCTGAGTTTTAGCAGGTAAAACAGGGATGGAATAATTAGCGTCTATTGGCAGAATTTCAGGACTCGGAGGGCTGATTCAGCTATCCAGATGCTTTGGTTTAGCCTCATCCAGACCCTCAACTCAGGGAGCCCTCATCTCAGGTTTCCTGGACTTGGAGTACTGCCAACCTCATCCAATGGGATCAAAGCCTTCCTGCACTGAGAGACAGTGGATTTGCTGGAGCATCCAGCCTGCCTCCGGTCACATGACTTTCTAAGCGGGAAGCGTGTCATGTCCTGCAGAGAGCAGAGGGAGAACAGCGCTGGATTCACAGGACACAATGTGCATGGCGACAAGAAATGCTGTCCTGGCACCCGGGTTTGTATACATAGCCTTCCCTTCTGGCAGACCCGCTTGCTGGGTCCTCCACCCGTCGTCGGACATGAAGCCTTTTACAAGGCTTTGTCCGCTCGGGGAAAGCTGTGTGCACGCTGCGATGTATATCAGCAGTGTGCACACTTTATGGCCGGTCACCGCGTCTGCGTCTGTCTGGGGGTTATAAATCAGACCCCCGTGACAGGCGCACACACAGCTGCTGGCCCGCCCCTCTCTCTCTTTACTACAGAGTGGAGAGAGGGAGGAAGGAGGAGCGCTCAACTCTGATGCTGCGGGCCATGTTCACAGCATGTACTCACAGCTCGACCACCTAATAAAAAAAGAGAAAAGTGCTGTAAAGTCCCCATATCAGAGGGAGGGGGCACACAGCTCACCCAGCTGTATCTACACTGCCTATAACATTCACTGTGTGTTATATACAGTGTATATACTGTGCCTGGATCAGCTGTGAGAGATTGAGGATAAGAGTGTGTGTGTGTGTCTCCATTAGGGATGAGCTGTACGGTTCGATCAGTTCGGAGTTCGATTCGAACATTGGCAGTTCGAAAGTTCGCGAACTTCGAACATTTTCACGTGTTCGGTTCGAGATTGAAAAAAAAAAAGTATAAAAAATGCTTATATCTATAGATAAAGAGACTCTTTACTGCAGAATATTATAATAAACGGTTTATTAGATATTGAATTAAAACGGGAATATTTTTAACATTGAAGCCTATGGGATAAAACATTCTTGTTGCTAAAACATCAGGCAGACAAGGCCATCTAATCAAGCACTGTAGAGAGCAGCCCGCCGGTGCCTCCCAAGGATCCCTTGAGGAGCAAGCGGCGGCAGGATGACAGAGCTGCGACTGTGTGGGCTGGCCATGCAGGCTGGCCAGCTTGGTGCATGTGGCAGAGAGGTGGCGCAGGGACTCCAGGGAGGGAGCCACGGCAGACCCCCCTTCCCACCCCCCTTCCCCACAACCAGGATCCAGGGAGGAGCCCCCACTGACCATCAGGCTAAGGTAAGGCGACACATTTTAATTTTATTTATTTATTTATTTCATTTTAATATTGGACCTCAGGGTCCAACCCTGCACTCTTCCACAACAATACCACAGAGGGGTTACGGTGTGGCGACACTGTTGCTGACACTAAAGGCCCAATTTTAAAGCACATATTGTTACTTTCATCCAAAGCCTGCATAAGTTTCACCATAATTTAGCAAAAAAAATCACTAAATTTGTTCTGCGTGTCCTAAAATGTCTCCTCTTTTCATACAGGCTGCCGCCCCAAGCAGTTGTTTATGAATAGATTAAAGGAAAACCGTTTGCCGTAATTTAAAACGTCATTTTTTTTGTTTTTAAATGTTTCTATACATCCTAGAAATCCGCCACTTCACGGGCAGGTTATGGGGACCTCCTAGGCACAAAATTGAAGGAATCTTTCGTTTTTATTTTTAACCCTTATTTTATGGAAAACTCACTGTTCCTTTAAAAAACGTATTTTTTTAAACTTTTTGTCCTTGTTTCCTGTCCCCCAGGGCACTACCCGGACCCCCATACACCTTTTATGGCAAATATCTTGCTTATATGCCCTCTTGGAGGCCACTCTAAAAATCTAACTTTTGAGTCTCATTGACTGCATTGAGTTCGGTTCAAGTTCGAACTCGAACTTTTGAAATTGTTCGAGTTCGAATGCGAACCGAACACGGGGGTGTTCGGCTCATCCCTAGTCTCCATACATTTCAATATTATGATAAATTGTACAGGCTCTCAGCAAAATCCTAAAATACACCAATATGCAAGGTTTTGTTGTTTTGAAATGAATAGGTGTATCTGAATGGATTTCTTGCGCAGATTCCGGAAATGACCTTCAGAATTCCGTATCAGGTCAAGTTTTTTCACAAATGACGGAAATGTGAAAATTTAAAAAAAACGTTTCATGAATGGTCTTTGTGCTGGGATTTCAAGGTGATTGGAATATTGCTCGGCCAACAAGCAGGCTACACCAAATCTCCTTGCTTTTTGTGTGAATGGGACTCCAGAGCAAGGACGGCACATTGGGTTCGGCAGCAGTGGCCAGTCAGAAGTACATTCACACCTGGCGAAAAAACATTGTTTCACTTCCACTGGTTGATCCCTTGAAAATACTGTTGCCACCTTTACGCATCAAACTTGGCTTAATGAAGCAATTGGTGACAGCTTTAAGCAGGGACAGTAAATGCTTTCAGTATCTTGGGGGTAAGTTTCCATCAAACACGTCTGGAAAAATTAAAGCTGGCATTTTCATAGGCCCTCAAATACGAAAATTAATGGCAGACAACATATTGGAGGAAACCAAGAGTGAGTGCGAATTGCAAGCATGGACTGCATTCAGAAATGGGGTACACAACTTTTTGGGGAACACGAAGGGTTCAAATTAGGCTTGTGAACCGATTTTGTTTTCGGTTCGATTCGGTTCGATTTTTCGGATTTTTAAACTTTTCGATCCGGCTCGTTTCGACCGATTTCTGTTTCGATTCGGTTTGGCTCGACTCGTTTTTCGTGTACATATTTTTTCGGAATATCGACCATTTTTCGGATTTTCGTGTCACTTTGGCCGTTTTTGTATTGACTTTTCGTAATTTCGGAAATTTTCGTTTTTCGGAATTGTACATGTTTTCGGAATATCGACCGTTTTTCGTATTTTCGTGTCACTTTGCTCGTTTTTTGTATCGACTTTTATTAACTTCGGAACTTTTTGTTTTTTCGGAACGTCTGTTCTCCTCGTTTCAAAGCAATAAATTTCGATTTGACACATTTCAAGTCCATTCGAAAATTCCGAAAATATTTCGTTTCGGCTCGGAAAACTTTTCGGATCTGCCATTTTCGGATCTAAAAATTTTCGGAAACTCGGCCGCATCCGAAAACATGAATCGGGAAATTTCGTGAAAATTCCGAAATTCCGAAACCCGAAACGCACATCCCTAGTTCAAATTACACCACTTTAGTGGAGGATATGCTGGAATCCTATGAACTGTTTGGTTGCAACACGAGTGTCAAAGTTCACTTTCTTTATGCTCATCTAAATGACTTTCCTAACAATCTTGGTGATTTTTCGGAAGAAAATGGCGAGCGCTTCCATCAGGATATTAAAGTGATGGAAAAGTGATACCAAGGAAAGTGGACTGTACATATGATGGCCGACTATTGTTGGATGTCGAACAGAGACTGAACGGACACACACCGAAGACAATCCAAAAAGAGGAGGTTTGAAGGGGAGCCCAGTGGCGAATGTTAGGTATGTTTGCTTTTGAATATGTATTTATGTTTATCTATTCCTTAAACAATCATTCCGCCCCTCCAGAGAACATTTTCACACGTTACAAACGTTGCCATATAGCAATGTCGTTAAAAAATAAAGTTTTTTTAAATTTTCACTTTTCCGTCATTTGTGAAAAAACCTGATGTGATACGGAATTCTGAAGGTCATTTTCGGAATCTGCGCAGAAACTCCATTCAGATCCACCTATTCATTTGAAAACAACAGAAAAAGGTTTAAAAATTGCAGATCCGTGATATTTATTGGAAAGCGTCACATGACATCAAATAAACGTATCGGTACCCGGTCTGAAGAGAGTGGTACCGTGAATCTTTAGTTGTTAGGCCGGGGTCAGACGAGCGTTTTGCAGAGCGGAGGGAATGTCCGTGAGAATGGACGTTCCTTCCACTCTGACACCCGTCTGGCCGCCTCGCTGAGCGCAGTTAGTGCGCTCAGCACTGCAAAGCACGGTCCTCCTAGGAAGGATCGTGCTTTGCAGTCCCTTCAACAATATTGTTGAATGGATTAGGCAGTGGCTGAGTGACAGGCAACAGAGGGTTGTGGTAAATGGAGTTTATTCGGCGCAAGGTCTTGTTACCAGTGGGGTACCTCAGGGGTCAGTACTTGGACCCATTCTCTTTAATATTTTTATTAGTGATATTGCAGAAGGTATTAATGGAAAAGTATGTCTTTTTGCTGATGACACAAGGATTTGCAACAGGGTTGACGTTCCTGGAGGGATCAGCCAAATGACAAATGATTTAGGTAAACTAAAAAAAAGGTGGGAGCTGTGGCAATTGAGTTTTAATGTGGATAAGTGCAAGATAATGCACCTGGGACGTAAAAACCCAAGGGCTGAATATAGAATATTTGATACATCTGAGGGTTGGGATTTAGGGGTTATTATTTCAGAGGATCTAAGGGTAAATAGTCAATGTAATAGAGCAGCAGGAAATGCTGGCAGAATGCTTGGAAATGCTGGCAGAATGCTTGGAAATGCTGGCAGAATGCTTGGTTGTGTAGGGAGAGGTATTAGCAGTAGGAAAAGGGAAGTGCTCATGCCACTGTACAGAGCACTGGTGAGACCTCACTTGGAGTACTGTGTGCAGTACTGGAGACCGTATCTCCAGAAGGATATAGACATCTTAGAGAGAGTTCAGAGAAGGGCTACTAAAATGGTGTACGGCTTGAAGGAGAAAAGTTACCAGGAAAGGCTTAATGATCTTAACATGTACAGCTTGGAAAAAAGACGAGACAGAGGAGATATGATAGAAACATTTAAATACGGAAAGGGAATCCACAAGGTAGGGGAAGGGAGTATATTTAAAAGGAAACAAAGTAGCAAAACAAGAGGACATAGTCTTAGATTAGAGGGGCAAAGGTTTAAAAGTAACATCAGGAAGCATTATTTTACTGAGAGGGTGGTGGATACATGGAACAGTCTTCCAGTAGAAGTGGTAGAGGCCAAAACAGTAATTGAATTTAAGCAGGCATGGGATAGGCATAAGGCTATCCTAAACAAAAGATAAATCCAGGTAAAGTATCCATGTAATTGGGCGACTAGATGGGCCGAAAGGTTCTTATCTGCCGCCATTTTTCTATGTTTCTATGTTTCTAACGTGTGTCTACCGTTTCGACGGGGAGGTTTTGTGCGTGCGCTCAAGCGTGTGACCAGCCCCGTTGCAGCGTCACAACGCTGCAACGAACGCCGGTAGGCACGTCAGTACAGGCGCATCTTGTGCGCTCGTCTGACACCAGCCTTAGTCTGGAAAAAAACCTGGCTCCTGACTTTTGCAGCTGGCTCCTAGTTTCAAAGCAAATTTGTCAAGACCTGCTTTAACATTTTTTTTAGGAAGTATTTTACCAGGAAGGATACATTGAGATTTCTCCTGTTTTCAAGTATGTCCTGGGTGGCGAATATGTACCGTTAGTTGTCTTGCCCAAGGACACTTACTGGAGATGTGCTCTTGCCGGGACTCGAACCTGTGTCTCCACGGTTATAGAGCAGTGATGCTGCCTCTACTCCACCCACCTTCATTGTAAGCCCATCAAAATGCTCCGCCTGGCCTGCAGGGGGCATGTGAGGACCACCTATGCAAGGTATTTCCTGCTCTCTGCTGTCACTCAGTGCTTTGCACACAGACCCTGTGGATGGCAAAGAACAGGGTCTGAAAGTATTGATTGACAGTTGAATGTGGGACTATTTCTTATGTTCAATTTCAAGATCATCTTTACATTTGTCGGGGCGTTTGCTTGCCGAACGTAGAGTTAGAATCTGAAGATCTTTCATGTGAGGAAAACCCAAATGGCCAAAGACAGGACCGAGTGAATATAAAGCACCAGCCAATCCAGAGAGGGGGCACATGGGGACTCCCCCCCCCCCCGAGCTGCAATCCCATTGTATAAGATACAGGGGACTTTTTCGTACATTTGAGCCGCTGTATATATGGTTTCGTACACCCTACATGGTCAATTAAGTCATTTGAAAGGCCAGAGCCTGACCTTTCCACAGATACCAAATATGAACATATACAATGCACAAGCAAAATATATAGAAATATATACTGTAAACCATGAGAAAAAAAAAATGTCTTTAAATCCTTGTTAAAATTGCGTCTTTCCTTAGAAAAATGCAGTAACAGGTTTTCCATTTCAGAATTTTATTTTAAAAAAAGGTACCCTGTCAAATATATTATATTAGTTAGATGATAGAATGTGGAAAAATTAATTTTCATGGTGAAAATAATTTAAATCTAAATCCTAATTTACCCATTTTTGACGTATTTTGACGCAACATTTTGATGTGACATGACATAAGCGCATTGTAATAATATATCAATAATCTGCCCAGACCACTGAAAAAAACGATATAAACGCTGTGTGGGTTCTACAATAAAGCATGACTTCAAATATGGTTTAACCCCTTCGCTGCTGAACCATTTTTACGGTTTCGCTCATCATGTTTAAACGCGATTTGAAGTCACGTTTTATTATACGACCCAGACATATTATATATCGTTCTTTCCGGGAGACTCGGCAGATTTATAATATAACATTATTATATGTATACGTCATGCTCTGCCTGAATATTATAACAAAAAATGCAATACAATTCGAATTTTCAATAATGTACAGCGTGTAAAGTGTTTTTTTTTCACATTTTATCATGCGAGCCTTTGCGTTTATATTTTCCATGGGGTGCGCTTGTTAAAAAAATTACAAATGGGAACACGTTACATTTGTTTGGGGGGAAATACGTGATTTTTAGCAAACGCCCTCCATTGAAAAAATCGTTAGTGCCTCATCATTGTTCACAGTATAATTGAAAGGGGAACTGCATTAATTGCTGCATTAATAAAAAAAAAATGTAAAACTATTTTTAATTATTTTTTCTTTACATTTAACATGGTCGTGTTTGGTATCACCGGTTAAAGGCAGCCACCGCTTGGATGGGCAGGCTGTGCCATTCAAAGTGGTACCTGCCTTTTTGTAGTGCCCTGTACGGATGGGGAGGGAGAGAGGTCCAAAGGACCCCCCTCCCCTTCAGACACCTTCCCCGCCCTGGCAGGGGGTGCCTGGAATAGATGTCTTCGCGCCCAGTGCTATTCCTGCCTGCCTGGGTCCCGGAGGCTGTGCTGACATCCAAGAGGTCAGCCCGCATTGGGGGGCAGCAGCGATCGGCCGGCATCCCGGCCCATCATGGGTGCAAAGGGAGAACACGCTCAGTGCGTCCTCCACAGCCAAGTGTCGATGCGGCAGGACACGCTGAGCGCCTCCTCCGCATCAAAGTGGTTAAATGTCATGGACAAAAAATGGTCAAAATTAGCTTGGAAAATGACTCAGCAGTGAAGGGGTTAATGGTTAACTTCTATTTATCTAACCTCTGGAGTTGACTAGACCAGGAATCCTGGATACCCTGAAATATCTTCACACCTCTATAGTGTGTATAATGTATGTCCAAGCGTGTGTGCATGTGTGTGTGTATGTGCGGAGTCTGTTGGGCGTCTCCTGAACTGCAGAAGGTCAGACCCCATGCAGAAATGTTCTGGTGGGAGTGAGTGTGATGAGTGCAGCGTGCGATTTGGCATGTGATCTGCCAGTCCATGTTACCGTGACCCGAACACATTAGCCAAAAGTGGTAGAGTGCCACCCCACCCCCGGAAACTTGTGTCTGGATCCGTCCAGATATGAAGACACATCGCTGTAAAAAATCCCCGGAATGCTCACTAGATCCCATAACACTCTGAGAGCAGGTCCTTTTGCCCTTGGCACTTCTGGTTCTATGAATTTTCTTTTGCATTTACTTTCGGCATTTAATACATTAAAGTGGTTTACCTTTTTGAATGTATTCGTTTGCTTTTCCTTTTTTCTGCCAGTTGCTGTGACAATAGACTTGGAGACAGCTGCTCCCGCGACTGCTGGAAAAGCAGATTCCGCTGTTTTTGTGAAATGTAAATGTTGCAAAAAAAGTTCCTTCTCGGTTTTTACAAAATGTTTGGGCTGTATCACCTGGCTGGCGCTAACATGGAGACAGTAAGCAGGATAATGTGCACTTGCAGATTTCCCCTTACCATCTCCTTGTTAACATCATATTCCAGGGAAGATGCTATCTCAGCACCTCGCCCCGGAAAATGACGCTAACCTCCCTGATACCCGTAGTAGCACTTCGGCATCACCGCCAGTATCAGCTCCTGGTGTCCATAGGACTCCGTGGAAGCTTGTGCTTCCAGGCCACGAGCTCTGTGCAAGACGGTGCCTCACAACGGAGTGATCACAGAGGGAACTATTTGTTTCCAGTCTCACTTAGCTCTCGGTGAGGAGAAGCGGCGGATCGAGCCACCCTTTTTATTGCGGAATAGGAGGCGAGTATGAGATTTAATGTGGGGTTTAGGGGGTGTTAACTGTTTTTTTATTTACAGAATCATTTAACACCAGCTTTTAGGAGGTGGTAAAAATCTTCATTTCGCATCCCTGCAGTAAATTGCGCCGGCACGTTGCAATACCTCACTTGCCGAGACGCTACAAATAGATTGCGCTTCCCACGCTAAGTATAGGAGAAGTACAGTAAACTCATGCAAGCTGCGAAGCGCAGACTGATTTCGCACCAGTTTAGCGTCAAGATCAGAATATCGATGCCAGACGTTAAACTTACTGATCCTAGCGCTAACGATTACGTATCGAGACGCAACATTAGCACCGGCTATGGAATAGAGACCATTACTTTTAGCTTTTAGAGGTTACAGTAAAAATGAAGTGAAAAAATAGCAACAAACAAGAAATGAAACATTATGGGCTTAGTTACATAGTGACCCCTAACTGCAGCATTCGGATGAGTAGGTGTATCCGCCAGGATACGTCACTTTAACGCGTGCCCACCATATTACCTTCCTGGTGCTAAACCCATGAAAACTCTATTAGGGCATCGGTGATCGTGCAAGCTCGCGCTAGCTTACTGTACTTAACCTAACGCTACTTAATGACTGCGCTCCCCATGTTAACTATAGGATGCCCAAAGTACAGTAAACTCGCACAAAGTACATTAAGCTAGTCTGCTCGTGCTTACTGTACTTTGTGCATCCTATACTTAAAATGGGGAGCGCAATCATCAATAAGCATTACGATAAGGGAGCCCCACAGCGATGGGCTAAACATAATTTTAGCGAGTCCTAAAAGCTGGTGCTAAATGATTCAGCTTTTGTGAAATCATTTATCACCCCCCCCCCCCAATATATCAGATACTCACCTCTCATCGAGATTGGTGGCCTGGCCACGAGCAGAGTGAGACTGGGAAGAAAGAGTTCCCAGTCTCACTCCACAATCACTCTGCAGCGCTACGTGGAGTAGGTGATACTCGTGGTGGAACATACGTGTTACAGAGAGTATCAATGGGGTTAGTGCTGCAATCTGGGGCGAGGTGGCGAGGTGGCGCCTGCCCCGGAATATCACACTAAAACAGGGGCACTATGGGGAAACCTACAGGTGCAGTATTTTCCTCGTTTTAGCATTAACTGACCTGATTTTTTGGTGATTTCACTTCACCAGGTTTAAACGGGCAAATTCAATAGGGTTCAATGTAATAAATGGAATATCTTTATTTATTTTTTAAAGACTGTTTATTATTTTTATTTTTTGCAAAAACTCATTTTAATTTTTTATTTTCTTAAAAGACATTTTTTTAAATATATTTTTTATATTTTTGTATATTTTGTATTTTTTAAAAGACTTTTTTTAAAGACTTTTTTTATGAGTTTGCAAGAGACCTATTTATTATTTGTTAAAGGGTATTTTTTATTATTTAGACCCATTTTTACTACTTTTTTACTGATGTAAACTCCTATTAGGAGCATAGGAGGCTTCCTTTTTGTTTTTAGTTCCATCGCGTTCGGAGATGCCAATTCGGCACAATTCGGTGCAATTAGGCAGTTATTGGCACAGTTCGGTATTTTTTGCAGACATTCGATAGCTGCTTCAATTTCGGTGCTTTGTGAATAGTCCCTTTAGCCTCTGCTTAGCCTTTTATTGTTATCTGAGCAGGTCAGAATGTTCTAATGTGTTCTGTTTGTTTGTGAAATCAACTGTTATGTTATTTCAAACGTTAGATACGAGCACACACACACACACAAACATACACACAAACACACACACACAGACACACACACACACACACACACACAAACACACACACACACACAAAAAAATGGTATTTCAGGAAATATAAGCACAAATGTAAATTCAAGTCTTAAATATGGTCAATAAAATGTAAAACTAAATGACTGACACAATGATAATGAAAAAAACTTATAAAGCAATGATACAGAATGCATTAACCCTTTCACTGCTGAGGCATTTCACACCTGTGCGCTGAGCTAATTTTTTCCGGTTTCGCTCATCATGTTTAAACGCGATTTGAAGTCACATTTTATTATACGACCCAGACATATTATATATCGTTCTTTCCGGGAGATTTATAATATATCATTATTATATGTATACGTCATGTTCCTTATAACAGAAATTGCAATAAAATTGGAATTCTTAATAATCTACAGCGTGTAAAGTGTTTTTTTTTTCACATTGTATCACGCGAGTCTTTGCGGTTATATTTTCTATGAGTTGCGCTTGTTAAAAAAAATAGAAATGGGGACTCGTTACATTATTTTGGGGGATTTTTAGCAAACTCTCCCATAGTGCAGCATCATTGTTCACATTATAATTGAAATGCAAACAATATTGCTGCACTAACAGGAAAAAAAAATTATATATATTTTTCTTCTTTACTTTTAACATGGTCATATTTGGTATCATTGGAAAGGGCATGATCTGGCCAAACATTAACCCCTAGCTACCACAGATCTGGAGATAGGGGGGTCATTGGACCCCCCTATCTCCACCATAGGTGGCAGCTAGGGGTTAACTCCCGAACTGATGTCATTGCGTCCATGCACAATGATGCCAGTCGGCAGGGGGAGATCCCGGAAGCTTGGCCGACATCCAAGATGTTGGCCAGCTCCTGGAGGTGACCACTGTCCATCCCCTGTAGGCGCTGAATCACGACCCAGCCCCAAGGGGCTAAAGGCAACCACTGCTTGGAAGGGCAGGCTATGCCCTTCCAAGCAGTGCCTGCCTTTTTTTTCTGCCCCAAGCAGATCGGGAGGGAGAGAGGTCAAAAGGAACTCCCCCCCTTCAGGCACCTTCCCCGCGGGGGGGGGGGGCCTGGAATAGACATCATCGCGCAATGACGCTATTCCTGACGGCTGGGGTCCCGGAGACTGGGCTGACATCCAAGATGTCAGCCCGCACCGGAAGGCTGCAGCGATCGGCCGGAAAACCGCCCGATCGCTGCCTCCTATGCTAGGACGCGCTCAGCATGTCCATAGCACAGGAGAACCACTTGGCTGGACGCGCTCAGCACATCCTTAGCAGCCAAGTGGTTAAATAAGATGTACAGGGTGATTCATATAGACCAGAACCCATTTTTTTGGTTATAATCTGTAAATGAATGAAAGGAAATAAATGAGTATATAAGGAAATATACCTCCTCTTATGTTGAGCACATAGCATCGCAGCACACGCTAGAAGCGGCCACTAGGTCGCAGGACAGCCAAGACAACAGCATATCCATGAGAATAGCACTCCCACAGAACAGTAAGTGCCTTACTTTTTGGAAGAGGACAGGGTTACTTCCAGCTAGATGGTGCGGCATGCCGCACATCATGTGAGTCAGTGGCGACAATCCAGAGCTTAATCGAGTGTTGTGTCATTTTCAAGAATCTGTTGCCACCCTGGTCTCCTGGTTGGTTGTCCATGAGCCAAAGAGTTGGAGCTGCGCGTGACGAGGGTTAAAAGGTGAGTAAAATCCCCAAATATAAAATAAATAATAAAAAAATGCATGGGCAGAGGACGTGAGCAGGATCTGCCCAATTATTTAAGGGCAAAAACTTTATTAATACAGCATCCTTTATCGTGTCCCTGTTCTTGATCAGAATTCTGCTCTCCGTATTCCTTTACTATTGAAACACTCGGCAAGCAAAGTAAAAAAAAATAAAAAATAGTGAAAAATAATATCTATAATGAGCCGGTAAAGCATCAATTTAAGTTTAATGCTTAAAGAAAAACACATTTCGAGCAGTTCAGATATCAATGCCTTGAAGTCATGGAACATTACTTTTTTTTAACTCGATTGGCTTCTAGAAGGCTGCCTTGTACAACAGACAACGGGAAGTCATTAGTGTATTGTGCTCTCCACATTGTGACCACGATTTGAACTGTAGCCGCGTTCTGATTGCCTGAAAATAATAAGCGGCCATGTAGAAGACACTTCGGGTTTCAAAAGTGCCTGTTTTTTAGCACGCAGGGATAACGGGCAAGATTTGACTCCACCGGACAGATACCGACCCTCCCGATCGGCTCATTCACTTCCCGATTTCGACACAGAGCTCCTCGCACAGATGACGGCATCGACAGAATCCTTATCGTTTTCATCTTTCCAAACGGTGTACATTTATTTGCGTTTTCAGCTCTTTTTTTGTATTTTTTTAAAATATAAATAATTAGTAAAATACTAATGAAATTAGTAGACAATAAAAAAATGACCCGCTCTTGGCCGTGAAGGATCAACCTCACTTGCCAACATCGAATCCTATTTTCTGAGATATGTCTTTGACCTGGAAGCAGCCACAGTGACTTTTAGAGTGTGGATCACCTACGTGTTTCGCCATGACATTGGCAGGTCAGCCTACACTTTGGTACCACTTACAGCCACCATGCGGAGTGCGGACATTGCTATATTTATTGTGTATCTATTTAATGTGGTTGAGCATTGTGGCTGCCAACTGATTGGTCAGTGCTGTCATTGCATTATTTCAATGCGAAAAACCAGTGTGAAATGCGTTGGATATTTTACTTTTTATATTGGTTTTATTTACATTTGGCAAAAGTATAGTTTCTTTGTTATATTGACGTTTTTTTCTATTTTTATATTCTCCTTCTCTACCAAGTGATTTTCCAGAAGACTACAGTCGGTCACCAACGGTTTTATGGAAAATAATTTTTGAGGAATTCTGCAATATTTCGGGAATATTCCCAATGTATTCTTTACTGTAATCACCTATTTGCAGGCAGATGTCACCATCTGTTGGTCAAGAGGAGTTGCTGCAGTTCAGGTCTCTGTGCAGGATCAGTTGGGGACATGTCATGCAGACACATCTCCAGCTGGTTTTAAAAAGTCTCAGCACCTCAGGCTGGGGAGGTCTCTTTGTCAATCTCTTCTGACTGTCTCCACGCTCACCCGAGCCGGTAGCTGCCAAGCCACGCTCACCCGAGCCGGTAGCTGCCAAGCCACGCTCACCCGAGCCGGTAGCTGCCAAGCCACGCTCACCCGAGCCGGTAGCTGCCAAGCCACGCTCACCCGAGCCGGTAGCTGCCAAGCCACGCTCACCCGAGCTGGCTGTTGCCAAGCCACGCTCACCCGAGCTGGCTGTTGCCAAGCCACGCAAACCCGAGCTGGCTGTTGCCAAGCCACGCTCACCCGAGCTGGCTGCTGCCGCCATGTCCGAGTCGCCGCAGAGCCGTGCTGTTGCTGCCATGTCCAAGTCACCACAGAGTCGTGCTAAAGGTGCTGCCCCTCCTGTCCTTGCCAAGGGTGCTACCCAACCGGTCCACACCAAGGGCGCTGCCCCACCGAGCCCAGCTGTCCCGGCGTCTTTGAGCCCAGCTGTCCCGGTGTCTTCGAGCCCAGTGGTTCCAGTCCAGTCGCCGCAGAGCCGTGCCAAGGTCCCTGACCCACAGATCCGTACCACTGGTGCCGTGTTCGTGTTGCCGCAGTGCAGAGAGGACACTGTTGCTGTCCATTCCGCGTCCTGTACCAGGGGTAGGAGACGCAAAAGGACTGGTGCCAGTGCCTTCCAACCTGGACCCAGCTTTGGCTCCCAAGAGGTCTGTACCTCAGGCCCGCAAGCCCGAGAGTCGAGTCCTGTCCCTGCTGGATGTTTCCGAGCCTCTAACGGTGCTATTATATGCCTTGAGGACGAGAGGTGTATGAGAGGGCTCTACGTATCTACAAGACCCATTGACTTTTTTCTTGTCATTTTTCTTGTCCTCTTTTGAGCATCCGGCGTCTGCTCGTGGAGAGGGGGGTACTGTAACGTTGGGGGCTTCCAGCCCTACCTGTGTGCTTGAGGACAGCAAGTCTGATGCTGCTCGCTGACCACTGCCCAGTTTAAATGGAGACAGGCAGGGAGGTGATTGCATGAGGTGTGGCTTGAGTGGGGGGCGTGGTCTGGTGAAGGTCTTTAAAAACCCTCAGTATAGTTTAAGAAGTGGCCAGATCGTGGTTATCCATACCTGAGCTCCTTGTACCTGACTGCTATATTGATTTAACCTGTTACTGACCTCTGCTTGTGTTCTGACCATTCTGCCTTCTGTTGCCCTAGACTATTTGCTTGTACTACGCTACTGCTCTGATACCGACCCGGCTATTCCATTTGACCATTCTGAACTCTGTATTCCTGATTCTGGCTCGGCTGACTCCTCTCCGTATTGTTAACCCTTTTCTGTCTAGCTAGTTTACCTGGCCAATTCTAAGGACCAGACAGATAGGGATCATTCACAGTTACACTGTTGGTAGCTTCTGGGTTTTGTGGAGTGTTGGGGGTTAAGTACTGCGTGGTGGGATCCGGGAACCGTGACAGGGTCTCACTGATTTATAGGAGGTTTCTGAGATTTGTAATCTGTGGCTTCTCACTGCCACCCATCAAGGGGTCTCACTGATTTATAGGAGGTTTCTGATATATTTGTAATCTGTGGCTTCTCACTGCCACCCATCAAGGGGTCTCACTGATTTATAGGAGGTTTCTGAGACTTGTAATCTGTGGCTTCTCACTGCCACCCATCAGGGGGTCACACTGATTTAAAGGAGGTTTCTGAATTTGTAATCTGTGGCTTCTCCCTGCCACCCATCAAGGGGTCACACTGAATTATAGGAGGTTTCTGAGATTTGTAATCTGTAGCTTCTCACTGAAACCCATCAGGGGGTCCCACATACCTCTAGCAGATTTATGCGAATTGTAATCTGTGGCTTCTCACTGCCACCCATCAGGGGGTCCCACATACTTCTAGCAGATTTATGCGAATTGTAATCTGTGGCTTCTCACTGCCACCCATCAAGGGGTCACACTGATTTATAGGTTTCTGAGATTTGTAATCTGTGGCTTCTCGCTGCCACCCATCAAGGGGTCTCACTGATTTATAGGAGGTTTCTGAGACTTGTAATCTGTGGCTTCTCACTGCCACCCATCAACGGGTCTCACTGATTTATAGGAGGTTTCTGAGACTTGTAATCTGTGGCTTCTCACTGCCACCCATCAAGGGGTCTCACTGATTTATAGGAGGTTTATGAGAATTGTAATATGTGGCTTCTCACTGCCACCCATCAAGGGGTCTCACTGATTTATAGGAGGTTTCTGAGACTTGTAATCTGTGGCTTCTCACTGCCACCCATCGGGGGTCCCACATACTTCTAGCAGATTTATGCAAATTATAATTTGTGTTTTCTCACTGCCACCCATCAGGGGGTCTCACTGATTTATAAGAGGGAATTGTAATCTGTGTCTTGTCACTGGCTGCCAGCTATCATGGTGTCTCACTGAGTTATACCAGAGTTCTGGAAATCTTTAATCTTTATACCAGAGTTGAATCAGAGTTCTGTATATATTTAATCTATATATCTCTCACTATGTCTGAAAGAACAAAAAGGACAGGCAGACACTCCCAGACACAGATAAGAGGGCAAGCAGCCCCTGTGTCGGGAGGCTGTGCCTCTGGTCGTGGTGGACGTGGTGCATCCTCTGCAGGGGCACGCTTGTCCTTTCTAACTGGTGCTGGCCATCTTAAGCAGCAGCAACATACTGAGGATTTGGTGGATTGGCTAACCAGGCCATCCTCATCCTCCGAGTCCTCTGCCAGCCAGGCTTGTACTGCTTTACAGTCCACCTCAGCTGACAAAACATCTAATGCAGCCTCCATGTCCACAGCTACTCCTGCCGTAGCCTCGCTATCACACACGGAGGAGTCAGCTGAATTGTGTGACTACAATGAGAGTGACATGCTGCTTGAGGATGCGCAGCAAGTCCAGTGCTCTGATTCAATCTCTGAGGTTGAGGAAGGGAGTATAATCAACCTAGAGGAAGGGGGTGCCAGTGATGACACACAAATAACTGGCACTCATGTTGCCCCAGCAGCTGCAGCATACTGCCAAGTTGGCTCCAGTGACGAGGAGATAGGGGGTGAAGATGACATTGATGATGAGGTCACTGACTCCACCTGGGTGCCAGATCGAACAGAGGAATCAAGTGAGGAGGAGGGGGAGGAGGAGGAGGCACAGCAAACACGAGGCACAACATCCTCTATGACCAACCGTAGCACTAGCCATTCCAAGGCATCAGATGTCAGAGCTGCTCCGGTGCAAAGCGCTGTTGTCTCAAAGCACACATGCAGGAACTCTGTCTGGGAGTTCTTTAAGAAATGTGCAGCAGAGCCCACCATTGCTATTTGTAATCTATGCCAAATGATGCTGAAGCGTGGAAAAGACACCGGACACTTGGGTACCATGTGCTTGAGGCGACATATGAACACCTGCCACACATCCCGTTGGCGCAAAACTTTGCGTAGGTCCTCCTCCCCCTCATCTGTCTCTACCCCCACTGTATGTCCTGCCATGTCATTGCCTACAACCTCCACTGACAGGGATGATGCTACAGTAATGGATGTACCAGCAAATTCCTCACAATGTGACATCATCCCATCAGCTGAAGATTTATGCAGTCAGATTACATTGCTGCAGCTGCTGCAGCGTAAGAAAAAATATAGTCCCAACCATCCCCAAGCACAGTGTGTAAATGCCAGCTTAGCAAATTTACTCGCATTGCAGCTGCTGCCTTTCCAGCTGGTGGACTCTGCTCCCTTCCGTGAATTTGCTGAATGTGCTGTACCACAGTGGCAGGTTCCAAAACGCCATTACTTTTCACGCAAGGCCATTCCAGCACTATACTAGCACGTGGAAGACAATGTTATCCAGTCATTGGGAAAGGCAGTCAGCAACAAGGTGCATGTTAGACATGTGCACAGCACAAAATTTCGTTTTGAACTAATGGATTAGTCCTAAAATGCAATTTATTTAGTTGCTAAAGAAATTCGTTTTCCGTTCTTTAGTATGAAAATTAATTTCATTCATCCGAAAACCAGTGGTTACTATTACTATTGTAGTGGCTCCTCAGAGGGCTGAGATCGCTGCTTGTTACAGTATCTCTCACTCTCAGCACAATGTGTCAGGCAAAGCTGTTACAGTAACTGACTGCTGCTCATCACAGCGCTCAGAGTTTCAGTAAAACTAGTAAATGATATTTTATATATAAGAGATTAGAAGAATATTATTTCCTTGTTTTACTGAAACTCTGAGCGCTGTTACAGTCAGTTACTGTAACGGCTGAGCCTGATACATTGTGCTGAGAGATAATATAACAAGCAGCAGACCTCAGCGCTCACAGCCACTGTATTTAAAGGGCTAAAAATAAAAGGCTCCTCTCTGTATAATGTATAGAACACCCTCCTGCATTAAGTAATACCCCTCTCTATATAATGTAGATAACATCCTCCTGCATTAATTAATACCCCTCTCTGTATTATGTATACAACATCCTTCTGAATTAATTAATGTCCCTCTCTGTATAGAACATCCTCCTCAATTTATACCTTTCTCTGTATAATGTATATATAACATCCTCCTGCATTAATACACTTCTTTGTATAATGTATAGAACATCCTCCTGCATTAATTAATGCCCCTCTCTGTACAGAACATCCTACTGCATTGGCATGTGGAGGGTGCAGAACTTCGGAATGCAATGCTTATCCAGCAAAGGAGAGGGAACTTTTACTTAAACTTTGTATCTCTGTGGGGAGACACAGGAATATAAAAGCAGGGGAGAGGAAAAATATTAATGCAAATGGGTCTGAAAGCTCAGAGAAGAGATGACTTGTGCAAATTTATTTTTATAATAAAATAATGCACTTTAAATCCAGGGGAAACATTCAAATAAATCACACTGAAGGCTCATAATGACAGAGTAACTGTGAAAGCTGGATACTAAATGAATCAAATGTAAAAAAAAAAACCTTTATAACAAGCAGCACTGGGAGAGGAGAGGGACTTTATATAAAACGTGTATTATAGATGAGGAAATGAGGATAGTGCTCCTGGATAATATAAAATGTATCAGACCTAAGCCCCTATTATGTAGAGCGGGAGGGGAGATAACACACGTTTTATAAAGTCCCTCTCTTCTCCCAGCACTGCTTGTTATAAAGGGGTTTTTACTATCCAGCCCTCCTCTGTCATTAGCTTTCAGTGTGATTTATTTGAATGTTTTCCTTCTCCAGCTGCTTTTATCATCTTGTCTACCTCATAGACATGTAAGGGTTAAGTAAAGGTTTCCTCTCCTGTGCTGGCTGTCTGTGCTGCGAGTGAGTATTCTGGAGCTCTATGACTGTCAGATTTTCGGGTAGGGATCGGGAAGGATTACGCATACAAACCTTTTCTGTAGTTTTGCGATGTTGCGCTCTTCATTACTGGTCTCCTTCACTCAATGTAATATCACAAAAAGGACTGAAACTAAAATGTAGTGCATTTTATTTTAGTTTCTTTTGTTTTTTGTACTGAGCAGTTTCGTTTCTCTTGAGTCATACTAAAACTAAATTATCCCAAAATTCTGACTAAATCGTTTTAGTACTAAAACGAATGCACATGTCTAGTGCATGTGACTTTAGACACATGGTCCAGCAAGCATGTACAGGGCCTTTACATTTCCTTCATGGCACACTGGGTAACTCTGATTGCAGCTGGGAGGGATCCAAGACGGGGCTCTGTGCTGGAGATTGTTCATCCACCATGCCTCCAGAAAGCTGCTTGTATGAGGTCTGTCTGCTCCACCACCTCTTCCTCCTCCTCCTCCTCCTTCTCTGTCTCTGGCGAAATGGCAGTTAAACCGACGCGTGGCAGGGGCTACGCAATGGCTCAAAAGATGCCATACTGTGCTTGAGCTGGTTTGTTTAGGGGACAGGAGCCACACCGGGCCAGAAATTCTGTCAGCTCTGCAGGGACAGGTGCAGAGATGGTTAACACCACACCAGCTTCAGCTGGGAATGATCGTCTGCGATAATGGCAGCCACCTTCTCTCCGCCCTACGCAAGGATAAATTGATGCATGTACCATGCCTAGCACACATCCTAAATCTAGTGGTACAGCGTTTCCTAACCAAGTACCCAGGGCTGCCAGAGCTTCTCAGCCAGGCCAGAAAAGTCTGCAGCCACTTCAGACGGTCATTCCCAGCAAGCGTTCGCCTGGCAGAAATTCAAAGAGAATTCCACCTTCCCACAAACCGTCTGATCTGTGACATGCCCACCAGGTGGAACTCGACATTAGCAATGCTGCAGCGTCTGCACAAGCAGCAGAGGGCCATCAACGAGTACCTGTGTGAGTATGGCACAAGGACAGGTTCAGGTCAACTTGTTTTCCCCCCCCCCCCACAGTGGCTGATGATCAAGGATCCATGCACTGGACTGTCACCATTTGAGGAGGCAACGAGGATGGTGAGCAGGGACAGTGCATGCATCAGTGACACAATTCCTTTAGTGTTCCTGCTGGAGCACACTCTGCGGGTAATTATAGATGTGGCTCTAGAGGCAGAGCAGCGGGAGGAAGAGGAGGCCTTCCCTAGCTCTCAAGGCCCCAGTCTTTCCGCAGACAGCATTCCAGCGGGTCCTACTCAGATCAGACATGAGGAGGAGGAAGAATATTTAAGTAGTGGGGCATTGAAGGTGGGGATTCCTCAAGGGAGGGTTTCGTGTGCCCAGAAACACAAGGGCTAGTGCATGGCTGGGAGGAGGAAGTGCACAATGGGGTCATCCTCATTGACCAGGAAGACTCGGAAGCTAATGCCACCTCCAACCTATGCTACATGGGCTCCCTTATGATGCAAAGCCTGCTAAAGGACCCCAGGATTCGTGCTATCAAGGAGAGGGATCATTACTGGTTGGCAACCCTTCTTGATCCACGATACAAGGGTGAAGTTGTAGAGCTCATCCGGCCCGCACAGAGGGAGCACAGGTTGAAAAAACTTGAGGACGCTCTAAAGCAACACTTGTGTAACACCTTTCCAGGCACTGGTAGGTTACCAAGTGATGACAGAGGTGCTTCTGAGGCTGCGGATGATCAGAGGATTAGTGGTGAATGCCAGGGCCGCTTGACTGATGCATTTTTTAATTTGTTTAGTCCACGACGCCCAGGGACGTCAAATGTAGGCACCCATTGCCAGCGTCTTCACCATATGGTGCAGGACTACCTAGAGGCAAGGGCAGACCTGGATATCTTTCCAGTAGATGATCCACTGGCTTACTGGGTGTTGAGATTGGATCACTATCCAGAACTTAGCCAATATGCTATGCAGCTACTAGGTTGCCCTTCATCCAGCGTGCTTTCTGAAAGGACGTTCAGTGCCGCTGGAGGTTTAGTCACAGACAAAAGAGTGCGTCTGTCCACCGACTCTGTAGACTAGCTGACATTTATAAAAATTAATCAGTCCTGGATCAGCAGTTATCAATCCCCTGATGCTGACGTAACGGAATAGATCGGGGATGTCTTCTGCATGCACAAAACCTCCAGCACTGAACTCTTCCACAATACCACAAAAGGGTTACGGTGTAAATACACTTGCTGCCATGAAAGGCACAATATTTGACTGCACTGACGCCTGTGCCAGATTTATATCATTTTAATTTTTTGAACAGCAGGGTCCAACCCTGCACTCTTCTACAATACCACAAAAGGGTTACGGTGTGAATGCACTTGCTGCCATGAAAGGCACAATATTTGGCTGCAATGACGCCTGTGCCACATCTATATCATTTAAATTTTTTGAACCGCAGGGTCCAACCCTGCACTCTTCCACAATACTACAGAGGGGTTACTGTATGATAGTACTTGCTGGCCTTGCAGTCTGGCACCAAAAGCACAATATCTGGGTGCACTGACGCCTTTACCAGATTCATATCTTTTAAATATAGGACCGCAAGGTCCACCCCTGCATTCTTCCACAATACTATAGAGGGGATACTGTATGATAGTTCTTGCAGGCCTGGCACCAAAAGCACAATATTTGGGTGCACTGCCACTGACTCCTGTATCAGATTCATATCCTCAGAGGGGTTACGGTGTGATGGCATTGTTGCCGACGCTAAAGGCCCAATCTTAAAGCACCTATTGTTACTTTCATCCAAAGCCTGCATAAGTTTCACAATAATTTAGCCAAAAAATCACTCAACTTTTTCTGCGTGTCCGAAAATGTTTCCTCTTTTCATACAGACTGCCGCCCCAAGCAGTTGTTTATGGATAGATTAAAGGAAAAGCATTCACCGTCATTTGAAACGTAATTTTTTTGTTTTTAAGTGTTTCTATACATCCTAGAAATCCACCACTTCATGGGCAGGTTATTGGGACCTCCTAGGCACGATATTTGAAGGAATTTTTGGTTTTTATTTTTAACCCTTATTTCATGGAAAACTCACTGTCCCTTTAAAAATGTTTTTTTAAAACTTTTTGTCCTTGTTTCCTGTCCCCCAGGGCACTACCCGGACCCCCATACACCTTTTATGGCAAATATCTAGCATATATGCCCTCTTGGAGGGCACTCTAAAAACTGAATTTTCAGCCCCATTGACTTGTATTGAGTTCGGGTTCGGATTCGGATTCGAACATTTGAAAAGTTCGGGTTTGGGTACGAACCCGAACTCGGGCGTGTTCGGCTCATCCCTACTAACGATATGGAAACGTCTACCTCACAAAATACTGGTACATCCCATAGATTGTAAGTTCCCTTGGGAACAGGGTCCCCCTGAATCAGGCTCTATCATCTATGTGTGGTATTCCAATGTATCAACCCCTTGTTCACTGATGTTGTAAAGCGCTGTGGAATTTGTGGCGCTATATAAATAAAAATTTAAAAAACCTTAATTTGGATCTGTTGGCCACTGACATAGCTCTCCCTCATTGAACTGTTGACTTGGAAGATGGTGTGCTGATTTACAAAATGATATGCCAATGGAGAAGTCAGGCTTGCATGGAAGTCCATATGGGCTGGGGGGGGTAAAATGGTAGGATGCAAGCAGGAGGCAAAGGATGTTGTAGTGGCCGGCATTCATGGTTAAGGCTGGCAGGCATGGTAGGCATTCGTGGTTACGGCACACTTATACTATGTGAAGTACATCAGTTGCGATTTATTGGGAAAAAAAATTTTGGGAAATGTTTTTCACAGCATAGCAGCATTCTTTTAACAATTGATATAGAATGTGTCTCTCAGAATGGAATAATGAGAACTCTTACCTAAAACCTGTGTCTGACAGATACGGTAAATACACACACTCCGCTGGATTTTTAACAAGGAGTGCGCAAAACTTAATGTTCTCCTTGAAAACATCAAGGAAGACGAAAAAAATAATAATGAAAAAACCACAAATCCAAATTCCTTCCCCAGCAATTATTTACTGGAGAAGACACAACAAAAAAAATAACCCTATTGTTTTCTTTATTCAGCATTCTTATTGTTTCTCACAATGTTATTCTTTATCTGATTTTAACTCAATTATTTTCAAGTCTAAATAAAATAATGCTGGATTCGACGCCGTTAGCTGACGGGTAACCCGCTGAGGTGTTTGTTTTGTGTTCGGCAGTCGGGAGCACGAGTGAAGGTACAAAATAAATAAATATATCGATGAATACTAATAATAAAAAAAAGTGACTGCAGTTATAGAAAACGCGTCTGTTTAAACAGAAGAGAATAGCAAATATATATTAGCCGGCAAACACTGAGCGCGACCAGGCAAACAAAACTCCGACTGCAGCGTTCTGACGTGCATGCTTCATGAGCGCAACATTGAACTCATGTGCCTTATGCAAATAATAGGGCTTTAAATATCCTGCGGTGAGTAATGTGAACGTTTTTACACAATCATGGGCCCTATTCCCTAGTGTGCGCTAAAATAGGAAAAATCTGCACCTGCAGATGGACCTCCAAGCTGTTCAAGCAGCTTCAGCACCTTGGATAACCTGTCCAAAGTGCTGAAGATATGTGGGCACATATTCCGAGGCCCATTTGCAAACAAATCTAATTTGCAATAAACAAAATCCCTTTGCGTTGCTCCAGAATAACCAGATTGAGTTTACTCTATGTTGGGCTCCTGCAGGAGCTTTTGAGCATCATGTATACTCATCCAGGTGCTGATGGGGTTAAGCAGATGCAAATGTACTGGCTGGATGGAGTAGAGGTAACATCACTGCTCTATAACCATGGAGACCCAGGTTCGATCCCAGCCAGAGCACCTCTCCAGTAAGTGTCCTAGCGCAAGACACCTAACGGTACATACTTGCCTATCGCACAATATCAGCTGTGGAGTCCAGTGGTAAAGTCTCTCCCCTTTAACCGTGGAGAAGCAAGTCAAATCCCGTTCAGCACATCCCTCCAACACAACTGTGGAGAAGCAAGACTTGACTTTACGAGAAGCAGGTTCAACCTATCCACCAGGTCGCTGCTCTACAATCATGGAAAGACGACTCGATCCCACTCAGAAGACGCCACCAGCGAGTGTCCTTGGGCAAAACACCTAATGATGCGGATGCACCTACCTCCCAAAATACTTGCACATCTCATAAGTTCTCTTGGGAACAGGGTCTCCTGAATCAGGTCGTATCATCCATGTGTGGTATTACAATGTATCAACCCCTTGTACACTGATCTTGTAAAGCGCTGCGGAAGATGTGGCGCTATATAAGGCTGCTGTCAGACGAGCGTAGTGTTCACGTCCGTGATCGCGCCTAAAAGTACGTCCGTGATAGCATGACAGGAAGCCCATCGGAGCCCGACACACGAAGTACGACCGCACTGAACTGCGGACGCACAACGGCCGCGGCCCACGGACGCAAGGCAGGCAACAACGTACAACCGCTAGAACGGCCGCACAAAGTGCGCTGCGTCCGCAACGTCTGCATAGCTTTGTGTGTGAGTGATGGAACGTGGTCATTTATACGTCCAGCATTTTTCACGGACAAAATGGTTTTGCTTTTTAATTTATTTTTCCTCCTACATCCGTCAAAAAATAAACGTCAGTGAAAAAAACGGACTGTGTGACCACTACTGCGTCTTCCGTACTGACGTACGTCCGTACTGCACGGACGCACAGTCCGTAGAAAATGCGCTCGTCTGACCCTAGCCTAAATAAAGATAATAATAATGCCGAAATGTAAGCAAAGTTTAAGTATAACAAAGGCACTGGTTAACTGAATGTCATGGTTAGAAGTGGAACCTGTATCAAAGGTGTATTGTTTTGCATTTTTTTATGAACAATTAAA
The DNA here is from genome assembly GCA_009667805.1 of Leptobrachium leishanense. Taxonomy (NCBI): domain Eukaryota; kingdom Metazoa; phylum Chordata; class Amphibia; order Anura; family Megophryidae; genus Leptobrachium; species Leptobrachium leishanense. The sequence goes on from CM019064.1 coordinate 14,557,385, forward strand.
TCAGTGGAATAGACGTACTATTTTTCCTCCAGTCACTATTTTTCTTCCTTTTTTTTTTTCCAATACAAGTTTGAGGAATTTGATGTCACATGTATCTTGTCAGTCCAAGAGTAAATATATCTGTGTGTGTGTGTGTGTGTGTGTGTGTGTGTGATCAGTGCTTCACTTTTACTTCATCCTTTTCGTTTATTAATCCGCCTGGTTTCCATTCACTTGTTTACATGCTTTACCCCCACTTGTGTGTTTTTGACACATTGTGACAGCAGTATGATACTCTTTCAGTTTTCTCCTTGTGTACTTATACTGTTTACTTCTTTATTGTTTATAAGGTTTATTTTAATTATTATTATATTATAGTATTGTTTTTATATCTTGTTATTTTTGGTGTTTATGTTATTGTAAGTTCTTTTTGTTAACAGTTGATAATATTCATAGCAGAGAAAAGACAATAGTGCAGGAGATGCGAGAACCGGACTATGTGCTTTAAGCAGGCCTTGCTTTTTGGTGGGTGAGAAGGACGCATATTCTGGGCCCAGCACTTCGGGAGGGCCATGCACTACTGCTGACACCTGTCATGTGACTAAGTAGGGGCAGGGTGTCTATCTAAGGATTGGAGTGGTCAGGGGTGTGTTTCTGGGGGAGAGGAGTGTCTCTCTGAGATGGAGGGTAGAGGTGTTTCTCTATGGGATGAAGGGGAGGGGTGTCTATCTGAGGAAGAGAGGGGTCAGAGGTGTCTGAGGATGAGAGGGGCCAGAGGTGTCTATCTGGAGAGAAGTCTTGTCTACCTATGGGATGGAGCGGAGGGGTGTTTTTCTGAGGATGAGAGGGGTCAGGGGTGTGGGGGGTCAAAGTGGTTTGGGTCGAAATCCCTACAACCAGGTTTCCTAATGCCAAAATCCAGACGGCCAACTTCCCTACACAGACAACTCCCTGATGGCCAACTTCCCTACACAGACAACTCCTGACGGCCAACTTCCAGACATCCAAATTCCCAGCGGCTAACACTAACCCTACTCCCTAACCCCTACACATAGCCCTAACCCCTAAACCTAGCCCTAGCCCTAACCCCATAAACCTAGTCCAAACCCTAGCTCCCTAACCCTAGCCCTAACCCCCTAAACCTAGCCCTAACCCCCTAAACCTAGTCCAAACCCTAACTCCCTAACCCTAACCCCCTAAACCTAGCCTTAACCCTAACCCCCCTAAACCTAGCCCTAACCCTATCCCCCCTAAAGCTAACCTCCCTTAATCTAGCCCTAACCCTAACCCCCTAAACCTAGCCCTAAGCCCCTTAAACCTAGGGTTAGGGTGTTAGTATTAGGGTTAGCCGCTGGGATTATGGATGTCAGGGAGTTGGCCGTGTAGGGAAGTTGGGATGTCCGGCACTTGTTCTGTCTGGAAGTTGGCCGTCAGGATGTTGGCATTAGGGAACCTGGCTGTAGGGATTTTGTATTGAACCCGGTCAAAGTGTGTATCTGTGTGTGAAAAATGGTGGTGTTTAAGGAGGTGTGGCGAGGAAAGCGGAATGAGGGGCCCCACACAATTTTCTCGCCTAGGGCCCCAGAAATGCTAGAGGTGGCTCTGGCTATAAGACAAGATCTGGAGCCTCGAGATGGGACATTGCCATTTCTAGGCAAAAACAAGCGTTTTTAAAAACAAAATTGAAAATTTTCCCACTTTACCTTAAAATTATGAAATGAATATTTTGATTTTCGGTTCTCGCCAAAGGCTCTGATTTGTAAATACGCCACACACTGTCAGTTAACAAACACTCTGCCTTACATTTGGGTTTTGCGAGCGGCGCTGCCATCCAGGCATCATTAACAGACACTTGAATGACAAGAATTATTCAATTGTGAAAAAAATGATTTCTAGCACAGTGAGCTATACTTCCAAATGCATAGCGAGCTGTCAAAATGTACATCCATTTAAATATCATGTACGGCCCTGCCGCCTCCAATCAGCATCTTACAATAAATAGCGCATTTTGACATGTTATAGACAGTATTAAAGGTGGCGGCGGGGGGAGGGGAGGGGGGTGTCGGACAGTCTTCTCCTTTTTTAAAATATATACAAAATGAAAATTGTGATAATTAACAGAAATGAAAATAACAAAGATGGGGAATGGAAGTGTTTATATCTGAGGTGTGAGTTACATATGTTTGTGTTATATATGGGTGTGTGTTTATGTGATACGTGTGTGTCTGTATGTAATATGTATGTCATGTGTGTATATGTGATGTATCTGTGTATGCAATACACATGGGGGAGATATGTATGAGTATGTATATGTGATGTGTGCTATATTTGTGTGGGGGATATGTGTGTGTCTGTATGCGATGTGTGTGATGCATGTATGATATGTGTATATGTGTGTGATGTATGTATGATATGTGTATATGTGTGTGATGTATGTATACAGTATATATATGTGTGATGTGTGTGTATATGTGTATGTATGTCTATGATATGTGTGTATGTGTATATATGTGTTTGATATGTATGTTGTCACGGAATGGCCCAGCACCCTCAGCCAGGGGCGGTGCACAAGGACAGTGATGGCCATGGACAATTAGGTGCGGTGGCACGCACAGAGTTTTAAAGTACTTTTTACTTAGATGTGATTATGTGTGGTGTAATGAAGTGTCCCCGTTGGTTTATTGCGAAATGTATTTTCCCTTTGTCTGCCTTGCCCGCCGCCATTTTCCGATCACCTTGTGGCGCAGTTCAGATTCTTTGATTCGGAAAATGGCCGATTCGAACCATCCGGTCCGAATCGGCGACTCCCCGAACCGTAATGGCCAATGGGTCCTGGGAGGGCGGGCAGGGATTCCCATTGTATGATAATCTGTGTAAAGTTGATAAATGCCTGAGCTGTGGAAAATAAAGCCAGATTTAGCAGTGCATCCAGCCTCGTCTGATGTGTTATTTCCCCGCCGTATTTCATCGCCTGAGTATTCCCCGCAGTCTCAGGGTACGGTGTCCACCCGGATCCGAACCGAACCGAGCGCTCTGTGCCTGCATCGAGCATCAGGGCAGAGGCGCAGCGGATGGTGTTCGGTTCCCAGATAGACCGAGATCCGATCCGAAGGGCGCGGCCGTGTACCGCGCTTCGGTATTGCAAGAGACCGCGGTAAGATACGAATCCCTGGCCGATCCCGCAAGATCCGAAGCGGCATCCAGTTCAGATCCGAAGAGTCCTTCACCCGGAGATACGAAGATTCACCCGCACCTGGATCGGAAACGTTTCCCGCATAAGATCCGAAACGTTTCCCACATCAGATCCGAAAATTCCTAAGATCCGAATATTTCTCCGCGGTTGACAGATCCGATCTCCACAGACGTCCCACACCCACAAGGTCAGTGAACCAGCTGCTCGGGACGCTGAGTGCCGTATGGCTCAGTGGTCGGGCTGGTTCTAGGCAGAGGTCCCCTCCACCGCCCGCTAACCCCTTCCCGGGGTCACGCCAGGCCGCACGAGACGCCGAGTGCGCGCCACTCGGTAGTCGGGCCAGCGGTAAGCGACGGGGCCACACAGATAGAGCACACCCGCAGGCGGAACAACATCCCATTCCGTCATACTGGTGGCAGCGGTGGGATCGCTCTCTGCAAGCCCCTAGGAGACCTACGCCATGGTGGTGTACACCCACTACAACCGGGACACCCTGCGTGGGATGTTGGAGAACCGGGGAGGAACGCCGGGTAATAAGAACCGGAAAACCCTGATCAAGGAGCTGACTAGGATGGATCAGAACAGGGTGGCGACGCCCGTCCCCAGCCCTGTCCACGCAGAGGTGGAGGAGGATGCTGGCCTCAGAGAGGTGCGGCGTCGGATTGCCTTGCTCGGGGATGCCCCAGCGGAGGCGGCCAGATGCGAAGTGATTCGGGAGTTTTACCGTGAAGTTGAGCAAGAGAAGGACCGCCAGCACGAGCTGCGGTTGGCAGAGCTCCGCGGAGCAGAGCCGGAAGATTTTAACCCCGAACCCTACCCCGTGGGACCCTGGGTCGAGGCTCACAGCTCGACTGGAGCTTCACCCTGGGAGTCTGCAACCCCCAGTGATTACCCTTTTGAGACTTACAGCTCGCCTGGAGCCTATATTGGGGACATCACATCTCCCAGCGACTCTCGGATGGAGACTCACAGCTCGCCTGGAGCTGCATCTGAGGACGCCACATTCCCCGTTGAGGAGCGGTGCTCCTGTGCCGGCACCTTCGCTGACATGAAGGTTGTGCTTGCAGGAAGGCTGCAGGAGGGCCTAGAGCGGGACCAGAGGTCCACAGAGGAACTTTGGTATGAGGCCCTGGACCATGAGAGGGACTGCCATGGTGTGTACGTTCCCTCCGACGCTGTCGTCCACCGGGTGCAGTACGATGTGCGAGCAGCGTTCCTGCAAGGTCGGGCCCCAGAGGAGTGGGAGGCCGAACTCCGGAGTCTGGTGCAACAGGAGATCGCACTGGACGCCGCGTACCGCGCGCTCCGGTGGCTAACCGCCTCTCCGACAGTGCGCCCTATTGAAGGCAGTTCCACTGCAGGGCCTCGCTACGGAGGCACGGGGCTGCTCTACGAGAGCATGGCCGCCGACCCCGAGTTTGGAGAGGAGACCGAAGAACGAATGGAGGAGATTCTGGAGCGACGGGAACTGGAGCTCCCGTCCGACATCAGGGACTCGGTGTTTGAGGAGCTGGAGTCCCTAGCAGAGCGAGAGTGGGAGCTCGAGGTGGCTTACCGAAGATTGTTGGACGGCGTTCCGCAGTCGAGCCTGAGCTCCCCGTGGTGGGACGGGTCGGCGGAGGAAGTCGACAGTCCCCAGGTTTGGGACCTATGGGAGGCCGAGGCGGACCCATGGGTGCCCGTGGGGGTCCCAGTAGAAGAAGCTGTCCCCGACACTCCGCAAGTGGACAGGGTGGCCGAGGCCACGGGTCCAGCGGAGGAGCTGGCAACGGGGCAGAGCGCCGCTGGCCTCTGCCCACTGCTTACAGTCTGCCAGGAGGAGCAGACAGATGGTTTCCCCGGGATGGGTTGTGCGCAACCACTGATTGCCCCGGGGGGTGAAGAGACCATCCTTCTCCAAGGGGATCTCCGACCAGCGGAAGAGCTGGCTACGGGGCAGAGTGCCGCTGGCCTCTGCCCACTGCTTACAGTCTGCCAGGAGGAGCAGACAGATGGTTTCCCCGGGATGGGTTGTGCGCAACCACTGATTGCCCCGGGGGGTGAAGAGACCATCCATCCCCAAGGGGATCTCCAACCAGCGGAAGAGCTGGCTACGGGGCAGAGTGCCGTTGGCCTCTTCCCACTGCTTACAGTCTGCCAGGAGGAGCAGACAGATGGTTCCCCCGGGATGGGTTGTGCGCAGCCATTGATTGCCCCGGGGGGTGAAGAGACCATCCTGCCCCAAGGGGATCTCCAACCAGCGGAAGAGCTGGCCACGGGGCAGAGTGCCGCTGGCCTCTGCCCACTGCCCACGGCCTGCCGGGTGGAGCAGACAGATGGTTTCCCCGGGCTGGGTTGTGCGCAGCCAGTGACGGCCCCGGGGGGGGAAGAAACCATCCTCCCGCAAGGAGATCCCCACTCAGCGGAAGAGCTGACACCAGGGCAGAGCGCCGCTGGCCTCTGCCCGTTCCCCCCAACTTGCCCCGAGGGGCAGAGCGAGGATGACCCTGTGCGACTGCCGTTGCAGCCAGTTATCCCCCTCTTCGGCTGCCAGGGAGAGCAGCCAGGTTTGGCCCCATTTGTTCCCTCGGTTGCCGTGTCCATACCTGGCCCTCCAGCAGAAGAGCTGGCAACGGGGCAGAGCACCGCTGGCCTCTGCCCATTTTGGCAACCCTTGGGCTCGGGGGCCTCCCGCAGCCACGGTTCTTTCCCCCGGCTGTCCTGGGCACCCGGGGCGCGTGCATTTAGCACCCGGTTTCCCCGGGTGAGCGATAACCCTGGAGGGGACACAGGAGATACTCCGGCCCCGACGTATGTCCTTTCGCCCAGCCGGGGTAACCCTGAGAACGTGGGGCCCCGACCAAACTGGCACGGCCGCAAGGCCAAATGGAGAGGCCTGGTGGCCCGGCCTCCCCAGACAGACTACGGGCCTGGGAGCACCGACTTCCCCGGTATGACCCGGTGGGGTCAGACCAGGTGCGTCGAACTGGGGGAGGGGGAGGAGTGTCACGGAATGGCCCAGCACCCTCAGCCAGGGGCGGTGCACAAGGACAGTGATGGCCATGGACAATTAGGTGCGGTGGCACGCACAGAGTTTTAAAGTACTTTTTACTTAGATGTGATTATGTGTGGTGTAATACAGTGTCCCCGTTGGTTTATTGCGAAATGTATTTTCCCTTTGTCTGCCTTGCCCGCCGCCATTTTCCGATCACCTTGTGGCGCAGTTCAGATTCTTCGATTCGGAAAATGGCCGATTCGAACCATCCGGTTCGAATCGTAAAATGGCCGATTCGGACCATCCGGTCCGAATCGGCGACTCCCCGAACCGTAATGGCCAATGGGTCCTGGGAGGGCGGGCAGGGATTTCCATTGTATGATAATCTGTGTAAAGTTGATAAATGCCTGAGCTGTGGAAAATAAAGCCAGATTTAGCAGTGCATCCAGCCTCGTCTGATGTGTTATTTCCCCGCCGTATTTCATCGCCTGAGTATTCCCCGCAGTCTCAGGGTACGGTGTCCACCCGGATCCGAACCGAACCGAGCGCTCTGTGCCTGCATCGAGCATCAGGGCAGAGGCGCAGCGGATGGTGTTCGGTTCCCAGATAGACCGAGATCCGATCCGAAGGGCGCGGCCGTGTACCGCGCTTCGGTATTGCAAGAGACCGCGGTAAGATACGAATCCCTGGCCGATCCCGCAAGATCCGAAGCGGCATCCAGTTCAGATCCGAAGAGTCCTTCACCCGGAGATACGAAGATTCACCCGCACCTGGATCGGAAACGTTTCCCGCATAAGATCCGAAACGTTTCCCACATCAGATCCGAATATTCCTAAGATCCGAATATTTCTCCGCGGTTGACAGATCCGATCTCCACAGACGTCCCACACCCACAAGGTCAGTGAACCAGCTGCTCGGGACGCTGAGTGCCGTATGGCTCAGTGGTCGGGCTGGTTCTAGGCAGAGGTCCCCTCCACCGCCCGCTAACCCCTTCCCGGGGTCACGCCAGGCCGCACGAGACGCCGAGTGCGCGCCACTCGGTAGTCGGGCCAGCGGTAAGCGACGGGGCACGCAGATAGAGCACACCCGCAGGCGGAACAACATCCCATTCCGTCATATATGTGATATGTGTGTATGCAAATGTGTGTGATGCATGTGTGAGTGTGTGTATGTGTGTGTGTGTAATTCTGTCCGTGGTATGTGAGTATTAATAATGTGTGTGATGCATGTGTGTTTATGTGTGTCTGTGATATGTGAGTGATGTGTGTGTGATATTTGTGCAGGGCCAGATTTATCACTAGACAGAGTAGGCATGTGCCAAGAGGGGGGCAAACTTTTTTTTACAATTTACAACCATTTAGACTCCTGTATCTCTGCAGCCCTAAGGGTAAGAGGGACATATGAGGTATCATTGGAAAGGTCAGATACGTGAACACCGCGATCTCGATCGCGACTGACTGGAGGAAGGATCCCAGGCGAGCGGCAGATATCCATGCAGACGGACGCTCGTTGAGGGAAAGAAAGCGGCGGCTGCTGGATCTGCCCCTCCGCCGATGAGACAGCTCCGGATTCGGACACCGAGAGTCCGATTCCCGAGCTATCAAAAATTAAAGGGTGACTGGCAATGAGGTGCCGGTACGGCGTACCGGCGCGTACCGGCGCGTACCGGCCTCAAAAAAACACTGGTTATTACCCTCTCAACTGGTTATTCAGCCAGAGCCGAATTGGCTCCGAAATTGCACTGAACGATGAATTGCCCCGTACGCTTTAATTTCGTGGCCATTAGACTATACAGAAAGCTAGTTTCATTCGGCAGGTTTACTCAGGCGAATCCCATAGGTTTTAATGTTAAAAATCTTCCCGTTTTCATTCAATATCAATTAAAGCGTTTATTCTTTTAATTTGCAGCAGAAAGTCTCTTTTTTAAAATTATTTTTTGAATTTTTCTGGCATTTTTCGGGATTTTTTCGGCAATTTTTCCCCCGATTTTTTAAAAAGCTTTTTTTTTTCTGATAGACCATTTTATTATTATTCATAGGACCTTATATGTTAATTCCAGACATTTTTGTCCAGAAGTTTTTTTGCAAACAGCGTTTCAAATTGTGAAAGTTTCAATCGCTTTGGGTTTCTTTTTTTAACCCCGTTTGTCGGATTGTCGACTTTTTCCATCGACTGGCCGGCGGTGGCGACGGATGGTCGGGATTTCTGCGGCTTATCATATCGGATCCGATAATTTCAACAGTTTTGCGGCGTTTTGGTTTTTTCCGATTTGGCAGTTTTGCGGCAGTTTTCCTGCACTTCAGGGATCCTGCGGTGAATGCTTGACACGTCCTAGCAGCGCCGTCCTCGCTGCTTGCTGGCCGGTCGCCGACTGAAGTACATGCTCACGGTGGTCATGTGGGTGGTCAGGGGGTGGGGTGCGGCATGCTGATGCGGTGCCGCCAGGTTTAACACCAGTCTGCTCAGGCAGACTCATTGCCCTGACATGAGTTTTGCTTCCCTCAGTGCTATTGTGATTTATTATTACGTGTATGACTCTGGCTATTGAAAACAAACCCTCTATGTGTATGACCCTGGCTATTTCGGAGAACCCTGCTTTTTGTACTGACCCGGCTATTTCTGAGAACCCTGCTTTGTGTATTGACCAGGCTATTTCTGAGAACCCTGCTTTGTGTATGACCCCGGCTATTTCTGAGAACCCTGATTTGGTTTATAATTCTTTGTTTATTTGTTTTATTTTGATGTTTGAAATGTCTTGAAGCAGTTTGATAGAAATTATAAGATGATCATATTATTCCTTAGTACATACCAAGACCTATGTCATTACCCTATTTGTCACTAGGGATGAGCCGAACACCCCCGTGTTCGGTTCGCATTCGAACTCAAACTATTTCAAAAGTTCGAGCTCGGACACGAACACGAACCAAACTCAATGCAAGTCAATGGGACCAGAATGGTCGATTTTTAGAGTGCCCTCCAAGAGGGCATATATGCTAGATATTTGCCATAAAAGGTGTATGCGGGTCCGGGTAGTGCCCTGGGGGACAGGAAACAAGGACAAAAAGTTTTAAAAACAACGTTTTTAAAAGGAACAGTGAGTTTTCCATGAAATAAAGGTTAAGAATAAAAACGAAAAATTCCTTCAAATATCGTGCCTAGGAGGTCCCCATAACCTGTCCGTGAAGTGGCGGATTTGTAGGATGTATAGAAACATTTAAAAACAAAAAAAATGACATTTCAAATGATGGTAAATGGTTTTCCTTTAATCTATTCATAAACAACTGCTTGGGACGACAGCCTGTATGAAAAGAGGAGACGTTTTAGGATACGCAGAACAAGTTTAATGTTTTTTTTGGCTAAATTATGGTGAAACTTATGCAGGCTTTGGATGAAAGTAACAATAGGTGCTTTAAAATAGGGCCTTTAGTGTCGGCAACAGTGCCGTCACACCGTAACCCCTCTGTGGTATTGTGGAAGAGTGCAGGGTTGGACCCTGCGGTCAAATATTAAAATGATATGAATCTTGTACAGGCGTCAGTGCACCCAAATATTTTGCCTTTGGTGGCAGCAAGTGCCTTCACACACCGTAACCCCTCTGTGGTATTGTGGAAGAGTGCAGTGGTTGGACCATGCAGTCCAATATTAAAATGATATGAATCTGGTATAGGCATCAGTGGCAGTGCCCCCAAATATTGTGCCTTTGGTGGCAGTAAGTGCCTTCACACCGTAAGTAACCTCTCTGTGGTATTGTGGAAGAGTGCAGGGTTGGACCCTGCAGTCAAATATTAAAATGATATGAATCTGGTATAGGCGTCAGTGGCAGTGCACCCAAATATTTTACAAGACAGATTCTAATTTGCTGAACTGTGGTATAACTCACTGATACAGACTGATAACAGGCTGTGCCAAGACAGATTCAAATTCCCAGAAATCTCCTACAACTCACTGCAACACACTGTCCCTGATAGCCTGGCAGTGCCAACACAGATTCAAATTTCCAGAAATCTCCTACAACGTCACTGATACACCCTCACAGAACAATCTCCTCTCCTCTCTGATTCACTCCTGCAAACACACATGCTGGGGCTGCAGGCAGGGAAGCCTTATATAGTGTGCTGCGGGACTTAGCTCTGTGAGCCCACGATTGGGCAAAATTTGCCCAATCAGGACTCTGAGCCGTGATTGGCATAGTCTTGCAACTGTCTTACACTTAACCTGTGGTCAGGTGCAGGCTGTAGCCAATTACAAGCTTCAGGCCAGTGGAAAAGTGCATTGTGGTCCATTGTGGTGCATTGTGGGCGAACATGCGGCAAACACGCGGAAATGTTCGGAGTTCGACGAACAGCCGAACGGGCGATGTTCGACTTGAACTCCGAACTTATGCGAACCGAACGCTCATCCCTATTTGTCACTATAGTGTTTGGGAAGTACCTTTGACCCTTTCACTACCAAAAACAGATTCTCCTTTTCTTTCATTGTAATGCATTGGAAAGCAATAATTAGCGTAAATACACCTTTTGCATACCCTTTTTAATGCAAGATTAGTGTGGTCCCCTCTGAAACTGACTGTGAAATCTCACTCTTGTCCTTGTGTATTACTGTAAAGAAGCTACAAGTAGCAGGCCCCACCCTCTCTGTAACAATAAGTACAACAAACTTTAATGCTGCATTCTAGCAGCCAGGGATTGGTCAGAATACAGGGAGAGCTGTGGGGTCACTCACTGCTGTACAGGGATAAGATTCAGGAGGTTGAGTGTAAATCCCTGTACAGTACAGATACAAGGTGTTGCTGTAATTGCCATACACAGGCATTATGCAGCACATACAGATGCAAGGTGTTGCTGTAATTGCCATACACAGGCATTATGCAGCACATACAGATACAAGGTGTTGCTGTATTGCCATACACAGGCATTATGTAGCACATACAGATAAGGTGTTGCTGTAATTGCCATACACAGGCATTATGCAGCACATACAGATACAAGGTGTTGCTGTAATTGCCATACACAGGCATTATGCAGCACATACAGATACAAGGTGTTGCTGTAATTGCCATATACAGGCATATACAGCACATACAGATACAAGGTGTTGCTGTAATTGCCATACACAGGCATTATGCAGCACATACAGATACAAGGTGTTGCTGTAATTGCCATATACAGGCATTATACAGCACATACAGATACAAGGTGTTGCTGTAATTGCCATACACAGGCATTATGCAGCACATACAGATACAAGGTGTTGCTGTAATTGCCATATACAGGCATTATACAGCACATACAGATACAAGGTGTTGCTGTAATTGCCATACACAGGCATTATGCAGCACATACAGATACAAGGTGTTGCTGTAATTGCCATATACAGGCATATACAGCACATACAGATACAAGGTGTTGCTGTAATTGCCATACACAGGCAACAGGCATTATGCAGCACATACAGATACAAGGTGTTGCTGTAATTGCCATACACAGGCATTATGCAGCACATACAGATACAAGGTGTTGCTGTAATTGCCATATGCAGGCATTATGCAGCACATACAGATACAAGGTGTCGCTGTAATTGCCACACACAGGCATTATGCAGCACATACAGATACAAGGTGTTGCTGTAATTGCCATACACAGGCATTATGCAGCACATACAGATATTGCATTGCTAATAATCTAATTCTGATCACTACAAATCCCCATAAGCAGGAGATCTCACCATTTTATTATCTGTCTTTAGTGATGGGCCGAACACCCCCATGTTTGGTTCACATTCAAACTCGAACGCCTGAAAAAGTTCGACCGCAAACTCGAACACAATGCGAACACAATGCAAGTCAATGGGGCTCGAACGTTTAAAAATTAAGGTCCCCTCCAAGAAGGCATATATGAAAGATATTGGCCATAAAAGGTGTATGGGGGTCCGGGTACTGCCCTGGAGGACAGGAAACAGAAACATTTAAAAAAACAAAACGTTTTTAACCCTTTCACTGCTGAGTGCTGGGCTCATTTTTACTGCTGTGTGCTGAGCTAATTTTTACCGCTTTTGCTCATGTTTAAACGCAATTTGAAGCCGTGGGAAATGTTTGACCAACAATGAGTGGGAAATGTTTAACCAACATCGAGTGGGAAATGTTTGACCAACACACAGGACAGGGTATACCTGAAATAGGCCAGACGGTATACAAGGACGCATTCTAACACAAGCCCAAATCAATCAGTGTTAGAGTGGTCAGGGATAGACAAAACAGTAGACAAGGGGTATCTATCATATAAGCCAAAAATCGATCAGAGTTACTGTGCTCAAGGAATAGCCAAGGACTGGTACACGGGGTGGTTCTCATACAAGTCAGGTAAGAACGGAGACTGAAAAATCAACCAAGTCGTGAATCGCCAGGAGACACTCTGCACTGAGGGAAGCAAACTCCACGACAGGGAGATGAGCCGGATCGCGCTGTCTGTATTTAAACCCGGCGGGCGCGCGTCATCATGTCGCGCCCCGCCTCCTGACCAGCCTTGCGAGCTCCAGAAGCCGGCACAACTCCTGGCACCCGGCTTGTCGATGGCGCCACCGGGTGCCGGGACCCCCTCTGAGCCCTAGACGTGACAGATACGCTCATACACACCACACATTACTGTGAGCTTTATTGCTGTGGAACTGTGTTATGTCCTTTTTTTGTTTTGGAAGGGGGCGAAAAGCTGTTACGGGTTGAGGAAGTTTACAGGGGGCCTCATCGTGAGGTTCAGTAAGGGGCCCCGTCATTTCTAATGGCTGCCCTGTATGCATCCGGTACACGGGTCAGTGCACCCAAATATTGGGCCTTTGGTGCCAGCTAGTGCCTTCACACCGTAACCCCTCTGAGGTATTGTGGAAGAGTGCAGGGTTGGACCCTACGGCCAATTATTGAAATGATGCACCTGTCACATTCAAGTGCAGAAAAACTGTGTCTTAGTCGGTGGTGCACGACACGAGAATCTAACAGGGTTACTCAAAGAGATCCCAATTGTGGCCGAAAGGTAATGGAACAGTGAAATTCAGGGTACGCTTACCTTTCCTGGCCATTCGGCTATTCAGAGAGCAGGCAGTTCGCCAAATGTTGGCGAATTGCTTGCACATACGGTGCCTGTTCGGTGCCTGTTTGTGGGCAGTGAATCCCCATAGAGAAGCAATGCTTCATCTATTCAGAGAACACAAACCAGCAGTGAAAAGTTGCCAAAATGCCCTGCTGTTCAGTGGTTTCATTCGGCAGGTTTATTCAGGCGATTCCCATAGGCTTCAATGTTAAAAATATTCCCGTTTTAATCCAATATCTAATAAACTGTTTATTATAATATTCTGCAGTAAAAAGTCTCTTTACTTTAGATTTTTTAGGATCTTTTAAGCATTTTTTGAATTTTGAACGTTTTTGTTTCTCGAACTTTCCGCGAACGTCCCGAAAAGTTCAAAGTTCACGAACTTTCGAACAGCCGATGTTCGAATCGAACTTCGAACCGATTCGAACTGGCAGCCCATCCCTAGTCTGCAGCACATTTTCTGACACAAAGGCCTTTTCTGCCTGTATGCTGTTAATGCAGACCCCGTGCGACATCGTGCCAGATAAGAGACTTCATCGAGAGTGTAGAACCTTTCATCCCAGCGATATCTCTGTAAAGAATAAACCAGTACATGAAAAATTTAAAATTTACATTATTTTAATCTTTTAACTAATTCAGAATAACAACCTTTTTTGACAAATTTTTATTCTCACCTGTGTTTAATTGTTAACTTTGCACCCCATGCTTGTTTTTTTTCTAATGTTATGATAATATTTATTTTTCAGCAAAAAGCACTTGGTCGTGAAGGGGTTAACACTCCCCGAGCTGAAAATACATTTTTTTATTTCTTTTTTGCCCATGATGCTAATACGACACTTTATCAGATATTTAAAACCATTTTCTTTTGCAATCACGATAGGAAAACCAGAAAGAAGCCGGTGGTTGGTAAAGCCGCACTCTGAGCTGACAAGTCTCTCTTTCGAGCTGTCGATCTCCGCAGTAGTCTTCCTGCATTAAAATCATAGTCAATCCATCTGGAATGCAAACCTTAGAGATTGTCAGTCAATGTATAATGAAAGGCAGACAGCAGATCTGCTCGGGGACTCCTGTAGCTGTGTTAAGGACTGTCAGTTCATCCTCTTTACATTCACCACATTGGCATTTTTTTCCTGTCCCCGAATGACATTTGTTTTGACCGCAAAGAAAGTGTGGTTAGAATGTTTTCTATTTTTGTTGGGTTTTACTTCATTGTCTGTTTATCGTGTTTCGTGGAACCTCTTTGTAATTTAGTAGCAGGAACACATGACTCTTTCAGGATACAGACATTGCCCAAAATAAACATGCTGTCAGCTTAACCTCCCTCCTTCAGGTCTTGTTGGTGGAATGTCCTATGAACCCCTTCACTACCAGGGGATTTTCTAGAAACCCATTGTCAGGAACCAGTGATATTTTGTAAATACATTAAATTATTTATACAGTAAGGAATATTTTGGAATATTCCCATGTATTCCTCACTGTAATAACCTATTTGGCAGGGAGATGTCGGCACCTGCTGGTCAAGAGGTGTTACTGCAGTTCTGATCTCCATGCAGGATCGGCTGGGGAGATGTCAGTCAGACACATTCCCAGCTTGTTTTAAAAAGTGTTAACACCCCAGGCATCATGCCCACACTGCTAAAACTAAAGGGGTATGTTCTGGAGCCCAAATGCAAATCAAGTTCTGAAATGGATAAGAATCCTTTCTTCAGATGCCAGTCTCTTTTCTAATCGGTGGAGAAATCAGGTAAGTTAAGGTGCGCACTTAAAGAAATCACACAGACAACGAATGGGTCTATGCAGCCTCTCTGGTCAAACCCAGTGATCTCTCCGTATTTTATTAGATTTCGATACATGTTTTATAGCCGTTTGGTGAGTAAGCGAGTGGGAGTCAACTTAACATTTTAGTCAACTTCAGCATAAAATTGTGTACATCAAATATCAGCTATTTCAAAAGGTCAAGGTATCATGCGTCATCGACGTAGTCAGACGTTTTTCTCCATCATGGGTGTGTGGGTGATGTCCTGTGATGTCCTGTACCAGGATGCAAGATGGGCCTACACCCTTGTTTCTGATACCAAAATAAATTCCTCATTACTTTGTGGTAGCTATTCTGCAGAAACAGCGAAGTTACGCAAGATACATTTTGGTTTTATCTGAAAAGACAGTTGTATTAATCATTTCTTAAAAATTAAATGAGCATTTTTCTAGGCCTTTGAATATTATTAAAGCAGATACATATTCTTGTTCATAACAGTTCATTCATACCAAATGATACAGCATAGCCTCAAATTGTGTTAACAAGATCCCAAGCTGCTGTGCCTTCTACTGTTGATTGTGTATACACTATCATGGTAGTGAAGGGGTTAAGGCGATTTAATGGGGCATTTATTTGTGCAACACAAGCAAATCACACCCTAATTCTTTGAATATACTTATAATATGTATCTGACAACACTGACCATCTGCATAATAACCTCAACCACATTATACATAACCATCCACCTGCCATGTATCAGTCACACAACACACATTGGTTGGAACAGCACCCCGGTGCCTTCAAATTTCACCTTTAGCCTCTGATAGCAGGGTGGTTTTCAGCTGCAAAGTACTTTTACATTCATATTTAGTGTTCACATGCACAGTTGGGCTTTGGACAAAAAGCGATTCAACAGAGAAAGCCCTATTTTAGGAGCGAAACGCGTCTATTTTTCTAAAATATCTTTTTTTTCCCTCTGGTATCAGATCATGATGCAGGAATAGTGGGAGCCCCTATAACTGTCCATGAAGGTTTTATATGAGTCATGCTGCGACTCAATATGGCATGTCAAACTCCGGCTCCCCAGATGATTATGAACTACAACGCCCATGGTTTCCTGGCCATCTATTGCACTGAAAGAATTCTGGGAACTGGAGGCATCAACATCTGGGGAGCCGTGAGTTTGACAGCCCTGGTCTGTATCCTAATTTTAACATCTTTAAAGGTTTGGCGTTACTATATGTGGAATTTATGGTCTTGTCTGTTCCAAAGAGGATTTGGATTACTGGTGATTGAAAAGAAGTGAGGGTCAACCATTAACCCCTTCGCTATCAAGTTGTTTTAGGTAAAACCACCGCCAGGACCCAGTGGTTTTATGGAAACAACTTTCCATTGCAGACAGTGTAAAAATCTATGTACAAGTCATAAAGTACATTTTAGAGACCGTAAGCTTATTTGACAGGCAGAGGGCTCCCCCTGCTGGCCAAGAAGCACTACTAGTACTTTAATACTGCTAGGGTTCCGTGTTTCCCTGAAGAACAAAACTCCAAGCTGTTCAAACAGCATCAGCACCTTGGCTGATTTGTGCAAGGTGCTGAAAATGAGGGGGTACATTACGAAGCCTGTTTGCAAAATTAATTTAGTTTGCAGTAAACAAAAATCCTTTGCATCTCTTCAGAATATGTCCAGATCAAGTTTACTCAAGTCTGGGCTCCTGCAGGAGCTTTTGAATATCAAGTATACTTGATAACGGCAGTGAAGGGCTTAAGTGATCTCTCACTGTAGTAAGATTAGAGTCGTTTTGAAGGGCTCGATAAGATGAGAGTGAAGCTCTTCTTATTTTTCCCTAATTTTAAATATACTGTATATATATTGTGGTGCCATAGCAGGTCCATTGTCATACCATTCTGGAGAGGTCAACACAGTGATCTTGTCGTCTTCTTGATGTATTATGGCACTGCATGTATACATAAATGCGCTTTGCCTACAGTTTGAACGTCATTGTCACTTATTCTGCAGCTCCTACAACTTTTATGTGACCGTTTCGTGAACAATACAATGCGTAAAAGTACTGAAAGAGTATTTAACCCCTTCACTACCAAGTGATTTTTCAAAAATCCACTGTCAAGAACCAGTGTTTGTTTTTTTTGGGGGGAAAATAATTTTTAATTAATTATACAGTAAGAAATATTTTGGAATATTCCCAATGCATTCCTTACTGTAAACGCCTATTTGGCAGGAAGATGTCTCCACCTGCTGGCCAAATGGAGTTATTGCAGGTATAACTGCAGCTTGTGGTTCTGTGCTTCGACTGGGGAAAGCCTGAGATGTCAGGACATTCCTTAGCCGATTTTAATGGTTTTAGCACCTTCGCATGATGCCCACAGGGCTAAAATTTCGAGGACACCTTCCGGAGCCCAAAAACAAACGAAATTTGGTGTAACAAACTAATTTCATTTGCAATCACACAGCACAGCCCCAGGTCGTGTTAACTCGATCTCTGGCTGCTGTGTCTGCTACCGCTGAGTGTGGATACACCATCATGATAGTAAAGGGGTTAAACAACTCAGCTGCAAAATGGTAATAGCCATTAATCCACTAAAACTCGCGAGTTGAGCCAACAAAGAAATCAGTAGATACTTATATGTCCATTCACTTCAGATATTTATTTTTTCTGTCCTTCATGGAAATTATATATATTTTTTGATATATTTAACCCCTTTACTACTAAATTATTTTCTAAAAATTCACTGTCAGGAACCAGTGTTTTTTTTTTGGAATATATATAATTTTAAATTAATTATACAGTAAGAAATATTTGGGAATATTCCCAATGCATTCCTTACTGTAATAGTCTATTTTGGCAGGGAGATGTCTCTACCTGCTGGCCAAATGGAGTTATTGCAGGTAGAACTGCAGCTTGTGGTTCTGCGCTTCGACTTGGGAAAGCCCGAGATGTCAGGACATACCTTAGCCGATTGTCACCAGTTTTTGCATCTGGGGCATGATGCCCACGGGGCTAAAATTTTAAGGGCACCTTCCAGAGCCCAAAAACAAACAAAATTTGTTTGTAACAAACTAATTTCATTTGCAATCACGCAGCACAGCCCCAGGTCGTGTTAACTTGATCTCTGCCTGCTGTGTCTGCTACCCCTGAGCGTGGATAGTAAAGGGGTTAAACCACTCAACTCCAAAATGGTATTTATGGCCATTAACACTCACGAGTCGACCGACATAAATAGCATATTATTGAGAGACTCGGCAATACCAGCTGAGACACTCCTGGCTTCATGGGTAAGAAAAGAGACAGACGCCTTCCAAAGAAAGAGAAGAAAATGCAATTTTAGCACCTTTTGTCTATGGGATTTCCATAAAAAAAAAGAAGATAAACTCTAGCTGTCTTCAAAAGCATCCTGACTCATAAAGAGCATTAGAAAGCCACACGGAGGAGAAGCGAGTAATGCGTTTTTACGGAGAGATTTTCGCATTTTGACCATGAAACCCACAAAATAGATATCTCTTACCTGCTGTGGGAATTGCCTGAAAGTAGTAATAAGTGTTCTAGCTGGTAGAAAGACATTTTTTTTTCAGGTTTAGCAATATTCAAGCGAGAAGAATTCTCTCTTTAGAGCTTTGCTATAATATCTCCCAGAAAAAAAAAATATCATTTCCATGAAGGAGGAAAAAATAATCAAAATTAAACGAATGGACATATAAGTATCTACTGATTTCTTTGGGGGGAAAAATTTAAATAAATAGAAAAAAAACAGAGTTTTAGGCTACTATTACATTACATTAAAAATGTCTAAATGCTAAAGACGTGGGAAAGAAGAAAAGGTCCCACAGTCAGGTCTGAAGAAGCTGATTGGCATTTCTCTCCAGGGACAAGAGTAAAACGTACGTATAGAACACACGAATAAACAAAATAAAAGACAACAAGAGCAGCAAGTGTTTTGTATTTCTCTAAAGAATTATATTGACCAGGAGTATTGCTCCTGCCTGCCCCTTCCCTGCAAAAAAATAAATAAAATACAAAGGTCTTGAAAGATACTTTTGTATTGTTTAAAAATAAGTAAATTTAAAATTAATAAAAAAACACTAATAATAATTATAGAATAATAAAATATTTTTTTTTATTATTTTATTCTTTATAGGTTTTTTTTTACAGTTTTTTCTTTCAAAAAGAAAAAAAAGAGTAAAAAAACTATAAAAAAAATAAATGTGAAAGGTGGTAAAAATCTACAAAAAAAAATATTTTGGCTTTTCTTATATTTTTTTTACAGTTTTTCTTTTACAGAAAAAGTTTTCCAGCACAGGGGAGCACTTTGCTGTGTAAAACTAAAAATTTACAAAAAAAAATTGTGTAAAAAATATATATATTTTTTTTAATTTTGCTTTTATTATTATTATTATTTTTTAAATATATATATTTTTTTACAGTTTTTACAAAGAAAGTTTTCCAGCACAGTGGAGCACTTTGCTGTGTAAACCTAAAAAGTTACAAGAAATTGTGTAAAAAAAAAATATATATATATTTTAATTTTGTTTTTATTATTTTTTTATAGATATATATATATATTTTTACAATTTTAACTTTTACAGAGAAAAGTGTTCACAACTGGGGGGACACCTATGCTGTGAAAAAGTAAAAAATATGCAGGAAAATAATCTGTAAATATATATATATTTATATATATTTTAGTTTTGCAGAGCAAGGTGCCCCCTTGTGGTGGGCTCCTGTAGGCTTATGCATACTTTGTCTAATTGTAAATCCGACCCTGAACCTGGTTGTTCTTCCTTTCCTAATATATTAAAAGCTATTATGTATTGAAAAGAACAGATAAAAACTATAAACCGTATGTTTAGACCTTCCGGTGTGACTACGAACAAAGCAGGGATATTCCGCCTGAACGCACTTACAGGCGTCGCATGTACTCATTGTTGCAGCATTTGGTGTTTTCTTTTTGCCTTGTTAAAATATGTAAAACCCTGGGAGATGTTCTACCACGGGACGAGATTTCCTACAGTTTGCATAAAATAATTATCATGAACGACAGAAAGGAAGTTGGGTTAGATTTCTCCGGGAGGTACTCCAGATTTTCATTTCACATTTGCTCTCTCTAAGGTCCGTGTAACCTGATTGTTATCACTAAGTGCCAGCAGCTCTATAAAGGTCGGCTGATCTCATATTTATTGAAGTGTCAGGCGAGCTTATTTCCCGGTTGCTTTTTTTGTTCTTTTTTATTCCTATTTTTACAAACGCACCACAATGAAAAATAAGTTGAGCTGTATTTAAAAAAAAATATGTCCTCTTAATCCCTTCTCTTAATCTGATGTGTATATATATATATAACATGTCCGAGTAACACACACAAAAAGCCCTGAGACTGTACAGGGATGGGCTGCCGGTTCGAATCGACTAGAAGTTCGATTCGAACATCGGCTGGTCGAAATTTCGCGAACTTCGAAGTTTTCGGGATGTTTGCGGAAAGTTCAAGGGGAAAAAAAATTCTAAAATATTCCAAAAAACGCTTAAAAGATCCTAAAATAAATTAAAAATAAAGAGACTCTTTACTGCAGAATATAATATAAACGGTTTATTAGATATTGAATTAAAGCGGGAATATTTTTAACATTGAAGCCTATGGGATTCATAAACATTTCCCACTCATTGTTGGTCAAACATTTCCCACTCCTTGTTGGTCAAACATTTACTACTCATTGTCGGTCAAACAATTCCCACTCATTGTTGGTCAAACATTTTCCCCTTCTTGTTGGTCAAACATTTATTACTCCTTGTTGGCCAAACATTTCCCACTCATTGTTGGTCAAACATTTCCCACTCCTTGTTGGCCAAAAATTTCCCACGCCTTGTTGGTCAAACGTTTCCCACTCCTTGTTGGTCAAACATTTCCCGCTCCTTGTTGGTCAAAAATTTCCCACTCCTTGTTGGTCAAACATTTCCTACTCCTTGTTGGTCAAACATTTCCCACTCATTGTTGGTCAAACACTTCCCATGGCTTCAAATCATGTTTAAACATGAGCAAAAGCTGTAAAAATGAGCTCAGCGCACAGCGGTGAAATGGCTCAGCACTCAGCAGTGAAAGGGTTAAAATGGTCTTCTTTTAAAAAAAATTAATTGTTTCCTGTACCCCAGGGCAGTACCCGGACCCCCATAAACCTTTTATGACCAATATCTTGCATATATGCCCTCTTGGAGGGGACCTTAATTTTCGAACTTTCGAGCCCCATTGACTTGCATTGTGTTCGAATTGTGTTCGAGTTCACGGTTGAACTTTTTCGGGTGTTCGAGTTCGAATGCGAACCGAACATGGGGGTGTCTGGCCCATCACTATTGGTGGATACCGATGTTTAGATACATACAGTGGCAAGAAAAAGCATGTGAATCCTTTGGGATTACGTGGAGTTTTGCATGAATTGGTCATAAAATGTGCTCTGATCTTCATCTAAGTCACAACAATTTGAAAAACACAGTCTGCTTAAAATAATACAACACAAACATTATATGTTTTCATGTGTTTATTGAACAGAACATGTAAACATTCACAGTGCAGGGTGGAAAAAGTATGTGAACCCCTAGCCTAATGACTTCTCCAAAGAGCTAATTGGAGCCAGGAGTGAGACAACCTTGAGTCCAATCAGTGTGATATTATTGGATGTGTTGCTGAAAGTTGTCCTGCCCTTTAGAAACACACACCAGTTTTGGACTTACTGGTATCATGAAGCACTGCCTGATGTGAACCATGCCTCGCAGAAAAGCGCTCTCAGAAGACCTACGATCAAGAATTGTTGACTTGCATGAAGCTGGAAAGGGTTACAAAAGTATCTCCAAAAGCCTTGATGTTCATGTGTCCATGGTAAGACAGACTGTCTACAAATGGAGAAAGTTCAGCACTGTTGCTACTCTCCCTAGGCGTGGTCGTCCTGTAAAGATGACTGCAAGAGCACAGCGCAGAATTCTTAATGAGGTAAAGAAGAATCCTAGAGTGTCAGCTAAAGACTTACAGAAATCTCTGGCACATGCTAACATTTTTGTTGACACATCTACAATAAGGAAAACATTAAACAAGAATGGAGTACATGGGAGGACACCACGGAGGAAGCCATTGCTGTCCAAAAAGAATATTGCAGCACGTTTGAAGTTTGCAAAAGAGCACCTGGATGTTCCACAGCACTACTGGCAAAATATTCTGTGGACAGATGAAACCAAAATTTAGTTGTTTGGAAAAAACACACAACACTATGTGTGGAGAAAAAAAGTCACAGCACACCAACATCAAAACCTCATCCCCACTGTAAAACATGGCGGAGGGAGCATCATGGTTTGGGGCTGCTTTGCTGCCTCAGGTCCTGGATGGATTGTTGTCATTGATGGAAAAATGAATTCCAGAGTTTATCAAGACATTTTGCAGGAAAACGTAAGACCATCTGTCCGCCAACTGAAGCTCCGCAGAGGATGGGTGATGCAACAGGACAATGACCCAAGCATACAAGTCATTCAACAATAGAATGGCTTCAAAACAAAACAATATCGCCTTCTGGAGTGGCCCAGTCAGAGTCCTGACCTCAACCCAATTGAAATGCTGTGGCATGACCTTAAGAGAGCGATTCACACCAGACATCCCAAAATATTGCTACACTGAAACAGTTTTGTGAAGAGGAGTGGTCCAAAATTACTCCAGATTGTTGTGCAGGTCTGATCTGCAACTACAGGAAACGTTTGGTTGAGGTTATTGCTGCCAAAGGAGGGTCAACCAGTTATTAAGTCCAAAGGTTCACATACTTTTTCCACCCTGCACTGTGAATGTTTACATGTTCTGTTCAATAAACACATGAAAACATATAATGTTTGTGTTGTATTATTTTAAGCAGACTGTGTTTTTCAAATTGTTGTGACTTAGATGAAGATCAGAGCACATTTTATGACCAATTCATGCAAAACTCCACGTAATCCCAAAGGGTTCACATACTTTTTCTTGCCACTGTACACTTAGATAGATATATACACTGATCCGACACAACATAAAACCCACTCGACACTATCACGTCCCCTGAGATAAAACCGGTTAGCTTCCCCTTAGCGTCACGGTTTCCCCATCAGATCGTGGGGCAAGTGTCCGGCAGCTTGCCCCTTAGCGATCACTAAGCGTGCGGATGCTGGGGGCAGCAAATGGCCATTCCAGCAAACTAAAACTTCTTTTTGTGTTTTGTTGTACATGGAATTGTATAGAAACGAGCGCAGATGACATATTTTTTTTCTTGTTATATCAAATAAATATTTTTCTCAGATATATAATGTGTCTGGGTCGCACAATAAAACATGACTTAAATCGCATTTAAACATGATGAGGACAAAACGGTAAAAATTAGCTCAGCACGCAGAGGTGAAATGCCTCAGCAGTGAAGGGGTTATGGGCAAAAAAAAAATGGAAGTCTTTTTTTCAGTGGAGCTTTCCTTTAAAACCCAAAGTAAGATTTAGAACATGTAGGGCTCTATTGGCTGGTGTGAGCTAAAATGCCAACACTACATGAAATATCTAGCACGAGTCGCTAAAAGCTAGCGCCTGACAACCCACCAACAGATCACCTTGTCCGCGGTAGTCCGTGTGCAAGATTCATTAGCGCGCGCTAGGGAAAACACTAAAGCCTGAGACACACTGAGCCTGTAGCGACGCACAGCGTAGCGAAGCAAAGTGAAGCAAACATTTTGCAGGCTTGACTTCACTCCGCTCCGCTTCGCAGACAGTCTACACTGCATTACGTTTGCTTCTCAACGCACTGGACGGGAATCCAATACTCTGCAGATCAAACTAGAGAAATGTTTGTTTCTCCTCAAATGAAGCAAAAGCCCATTTCATAGAAATTTCATTTAAATTACAATGTACAACATGCCAAAATTTATTTTCACAAAGCACATTTCATATAGGCAAGATCTAAACACCACTTATATCAGCCGCCCGACCGTACTGACACACTACTTCCATTTAAAAAGTTTCTATTGTATAAAATACATATAAATTACTGCCAATTTAATAGGAACAGTATAAACAAAGGTAACCCTAATCATATAGCACCCCGTGTCCATTTACCCACTGCGCAGTCTGCACACACCCTGACCATATATATCTATATATCTCTATATCTCACACATACTCCATACAGACCTCTGGTATAGTGTAAACAGTAGTATATATACACACTACTGTATACACTATACCTGATGTCTGTATGGGATATATATACACTATACCTTACTATACCTGAGGTCTGCATGGGAGATATATATATCTCCCATGCAGACCTCAGGTATAGTATAGTAATGTTAGAAAGCATATATATATACAGTATATATACACCCCATACAGACCTCAGGTATAATATAGTAAGGTATAGTGTGTGTATATATATATATACAGTTGTGTTCAAAATTATTCAACCCCCACTGAAATTGAGTGTTTTGGCCAGTTTGACATTGATTTTGATCATTCAGTCATCTTGCTTACAATTAAATCAAAGAGGCACGTGTAGGTCAGACAAATATAACATAACATTTATAATGAAATAACCACAAATGTCTTTTCTGTGCTCACATCATTATCAGTTTTATTCAACCCCCAAGTGACATTCAATCTTAGTACTTAGTACAACATCTTTTACAGTTATAACAGCTTTTAAACGTGAAGCATAGCTTGACACAAGTGTCTTGCAGCCATCTACGGGTATCTTCGCCCATTCGTCATGGGCAAAAGCCTCCAGTTCAGTCACATTCTTAGGCTTGCGCACTGCAACTGCTTTCTTTAAGTCCCACCAGAGGTTCTCAATGGGATTTAAGTCAGGTGACTGCGATGGCCACTCCAAAATGTTCCAGCCTTTAATCTGCAACCATGCTCTAGTGGACTTGGAGGTATGCTTGGGATCATTTTCCTGTTGAAAGGTCCAACGTCTCCCAAGCCTCAGGTTTGTGACGGACTGCATCACATTGTCATCCAATATCTCCTGGTACTGAAGAGAATTCATGGTACCTTGCACACGCTGAAGCTTCCCTGTACCTGCAGAAGCAAAACAGCCCCAAAGCATGATTGACCCCCGCCATGCTTCACAGTAGGCAAGGTGTTCTTTTCTTCATAGGCCTTGTTCTTCCTCCTCCAAACATAGCGTTGATCCATGGGCCCAAACAGTTCTAATTTTGTTTCATCAGTCCACAGAACACTATCCCCAAAACTTCTGTGGTTTGTCCACATGACTTTTGGCATACTGCAGTCGACTCTTCTTATTCTTTGGAGACAGCAAGGGGGTGCGCCTGGGAGTTCTGGCTTGGAGGCCTTCATTACGCACTGTGCGCCGTATTGTCTGAGCTGAAACTTCAGTACCCACATCTGACAAATCTTTTCTCAGTTCCCCAGCAGTCACACGGGGACTTTTCTCCACTCTACGCTTCAGGTAGCGCACAGCAGTCGAAGTCAGCATCTTCTTTCTGCCACGACCAGGTAGCGTTTCAACAGTGCCCTTTTCCTTGAATTTGCGAATGATGCTTCCTATGGTCTCATGGTCTCTCTTGGTATGTTTAACATCTTTGCAATCTTCTTATAGCCATTGCCCTTCCTGTGAAGAGTAATCACCTCTTCTCTTGTCTTCCTGGACCATTCTCTTGACTTCACCATGTTTGTAACCACACCAGTAAATGTCTAGAAGGAGCTGAGTATCACAGTCATTTTAAAGCTGCCTAATTGGTGCTTATTATGCTTTATTACTGCTCCGTGACATCCACAGGTGTTTTCAATACCTGATTGAAAACACTTGAATGAACCTCTGTTCTTCAGAGTGGTAGTCTTTAAGGGGTTGAATAATTGTGTCAATGAAGAATTCACAAAAGAAACATTTACTACTGTATTACAAAACCAATTGATGTCATTTTAGTTGCATATGGTTCTTTAAAAAGTCCTTGTAGGATTTCATTCTGAATACAATTACAAATGTACACTAAATTCCCTAAAACCCTTTACAGCATTGGGGGTTGAATAATTTTGAACACAACTGTATATATATACCCCATACAGACATCAAGTATAGTGTATACAGTAGTGTGGGTATATATATACTGTATACACTATACTTGATGTCTGTATGGGGTATATACTGTATACACTATACCTTACTATACTTTCCTTACTATACTATACCTGAGGTCTGCATGGGTGATATATATATATATATATATCTCCAATACATGTCTCAGGTATAGTATAGTAAGGAAAGTGTAGTAAGGTATAGTGTATGTATATTATATACCCGCATTTTAGACCTCAGACCAGACTCATACAGGGAAGGATGAGGGCAGAGGCAGCAAGGAGGGATGGACTGGCAGGGAAGGAAGAGGGGAGGTACGGGAGGCAGCGAGCCGCGCACAGCCGAGTCTCCCCAGGTGATGAGCCAGGAAGTGGAGTCGGAGCAGCGCTGGTGGGAGGGAACTACAGCACACGGCGCATGCGCCGTGTGCTGCAGATCCAGCCCCTCCCTCATCGCGACGTTCCGCTGAGGGGAAAGTTGGATATTTCCAACTCCTGTCGCTCAGCATCGTGACGTGGCCTGAGAGTGGGAGGTGGAAAAATCTGTACACACTGAGCGCGTCTCGCTGTGCAGCGCCGCCTACAGGCGCTGCGCGTTGCAACGAGCTCAGTGTGTCTCAGGCTTAAGACCCGGGCTGAGACCCAGCGCTAATGCATTGTATGGCTAGAAATAAAAAGTGTTTTTTTTTAAAAGAATAGGAACCCCAAATTTCACTTGAAAAAACCCAGAAAAATACCTTATAAATTCTAAAAATTCAATAAATAAAAAGGCTTTTTTGCTGTTGATTAAAAAAATAATCGGTTGAATAAATAAAGAACAAAAACGATCATTTTATTACATTCAAACCTATGGGCTTCGCACACGGCAAGTTTTCCTATTCAATGCATCTTCTCACGTTTCCCTGAAGAGCGCCGGTTTAACTATACAATGCATCTTTTACACGTAACTACATCCGGCGAACCAAGAGACACCTGCGCTGCATTCCTTTCAATCGCCTGTTAATTGCCAGGTAATTTTGGGACTTTTGACTTTTTTTTCTTTTTTCTTCCTTTTCCGTCAGTTAACGCCAGATTTGAGCAGTTGGTAAATTTTTGCGATTAGCGTCGGCGTTAACATTATCGCCGGGGCCAAACGATCTGTTGGTTAGAATAGTGAAAGTGCTCTGTAGCGCTGCCCATGGTAAGTATAGGACCGGGTAAGTACAGGAAGCTCGCAATACGAATTGTTAATTACCGCGTGTTAAGGGGTTTTCGCCGTTTGTATCGAGAGGCAAACGATCTGTTGGTCCAGCGCTAGACTGAATTTACCTGGCGCTAACGCAAAAACAGGCTGACGCGAGGGTTAACCCACACCAGCTGATAGTACACGTTAAAAAAAGGAAAAATAAATCACAAAAAAAGAAGCGTCGCGCCACAACCCGAGCATCGGACAGGTAGACCATGTGGCGATTTCTCTATACTATGTCCCATTTTTATTTTTTTTGTCATTTTAGTGAAAAACACCGCTAAAGGTTCCACGTCACAGATACGTCTTTCTAGTTAATGTGTCAATTATTGCAAGTGGTTTAAATGGATGGGGAAATATAGTTGTTATGGTTAAATACGGCTCTGGGGTGTTTTACTGAGTCTAATTACAGTTACTTCCTTTTTATTTAATTATGCGGCTCAGAATCTGCTTCATTTAGTTTCCGCTGAAGGTTTCTTCATGCAGCGCCACAAATGTTCAATACGTTCAAGTGTTTAATTGCCGCTTCATAAAAAAAGCAGGAATAAAAATGGAAAAATGTGCTTCTGGGAGTGAGATTCATTGTGTTTCATTCACTTTGCTAATGATCGGGATCATTTTACAGGCCGGTTAAAGGGGCAGTTACGCTTTATGGCAAGTGAACCCTTTCTGCTGCATCGCACGTGCTGCATTTAAATGAATTCGTACCGGCGAGTCGTGCCCTTACTCGTATTTCAAAAGACGAAGGTGAAGAGTGTGTAAATCCGGCCGATTCTCTAACACTCTCAGGCCTCTCCAGAAATGGGAAATTTTCTTCTCGATCGTGGGTCAGCAGCCATGGCCATCCAGATGTGTAGGAACTACATTTGCCAAGAGTCTCCACCATCCTGATGAGTGTCTGAGCACCAAGGGAGGTTGTTTTTGCTCACTATAAGTGTACAGGGTAACCAAGAGAGGTCTAATCCATTGTTGGGGGTTGCGGTTCCTCTTGAGCAGAACCGGTTGCTTTGGCATTTCAGTTCTGGCCATCTTCTGGCCAGTGCAAGGTAACCCAGGGGGACAATGCTTAAAGCACATGGCTAACAATGTGCTGGGAGTGAAACTGTGAGGTTTAATAAAGGTGAGGATGTCTCTGTCTTGCACAGTCCAGTCATGTTGAGAAGCCTGGTGTATGGCAAAGGCACAAAGGAGAAAGAAACAACTGACCCAAAGAAAAATGGAGGGACTTAGTTGAGGAAGAGGAACAATGTTATTGATACAGTAGAGGCAGAAGAATAAAGGCAAAAGTGCTTTGAGGTACAGGCATAATCAGAGTAAGAGAGAGATATGAGATAGATAGATATAGATAGATATGGGATAGATAGATAGATATGGGATAGATAGATAGATAGATAGATATGGAAAAGATAGATAGATAGATATGGGATAGATATGGGATAGATAGATAGATAGATAGATAGATAGATAGATAGATATGGGATAGATAGATATGTAGCGCTGGTTTTAAACTCCCTGTCGTTGTAGTACTTGTTTTTGGCCACCGGAGGGAGACAAGCGCGATGTAAGACACTGAACATTGGGACTACATTTTCCCGTATGCTTTGCGGGCGGGAACAGGAAGTGGGTGGGAGAGAGAGACTGATATCCGCAGCCTCGTGGAAAGAGCTGGCAGAGCGCGCCGAGGAGTGAGAGGAGCAAGACGCAGTGTAGCAGAAAGTGATCTCGACCAGGCCAGAGCGCAGGTGCGGCCTAGCGGAGCTAGAGATCGGGCTTTTCCTCCCTATTTAACGAAGACCCAGTAACCCACGCTGAGAGAGAGTAAGCTGAAGGACCCCGAGTGAGGAGAACCGCAGACGATTTAACAGGGAGTGCAGGCGGTGAGCTGGACATCTTGTGGCCGATACAGAGGAGCAAGACAGCGGATCCGGTGACACAGAGAACCCCAGTCAAAATCGAGCGGAGAGACGTCCTGGGTCGAGCGGAGCACCGAGTATCTGGCGGATGGGTGAGAGGCCTTCCAGGCCACGGTGAAATACTAAAGCACACTACAGTTTGTTCCAAAACTTACAGGGCCCCAACGTGACTAGTCGAAGATACCTCCTAAATAATTCACTGGCCAGTTGAATATTGTACCCGGGTACCAATACACGCATACACATACATTCCTTGGGACATAACCTGTACGAGACTCACACTCCAACCACTAAGGGGTTAAAAACACTTTTTTTTTCCTTTTCCGCTGCGCGTTTCTCACATTACGAAGTGCTGTATTTTTCCTTTTCCGCTGCGTGTTTCTCGTATTACAAAGTACTGTAAAAATATATACATATACCGTGTTACTCATTATATGCCCATTTATTCAGTAAACTATATAATTTATAAAATCCACGACGGTGCTGGAGTTTATTTATTCCTTAGTGCGGGGAGACTGACCCGAGGTTCAAATTCAGCGGCTCCTCCGGGAGTGAGCGCTACACGTGGGGGCTCGTTTCCAGGATCCAGTCTCTGGAAAAAATGCATTTAAAGGGTTAAATATGGATACAGACACTGCTGCCAAATGGTGTGAGGAGCACAGTAGTCAGTTAGAATTGTATATAGTCATGGATATTCCTGCAGACACTTGGGCCGAAGATCAGATTCGCCAGGCCGTGGCCGCGCTGACACCAGATCATTAAATTAAGGGGTTAATCCTGGACATTAAAGAGAACCCAGATACCTCTCACACGTATGTTCTTTTTGAGTGGAGAAAGGGTGTTCCAGTGTGTTTTCAGGGCGCGAGCGTGAAGCTGACCGATGAGGTGGAAGTCCAACTGATTCAGCCAAGTGCGCCACGTGGCGAATCCGCGAGTGTTCCCACGCCCAGTCCGTTGGCCATGATCGGGCCTGAATTTATAGTGGCTATTGGAGGTTTGCTGGCTAAATGTCAGAGAACAAGCCCTCCGCACACTAACTTTGGTTATCGACGGTTGAGAAATTTTACAGGAAACGTACCAACTCCGGCGGGAGAAGAAACCGTCGAAGAATGGGTGGAACAGGAGATGCAGGCTCTGGATGAGTGGGACGTCCCTGAAGCACAGAAAAAGCAAAGGATTACTGAGAGCTTAAGGGGACCTGCGTCAGAGGCTGTAAGAAACCTAAAATTGAGTAAGAAAGACTGCACTGCTTTAGATTATCTAAATGTTCTGGAGGAAGTTTTTGGGCGAACGGAAAAGGCTGCAGAGCTCGTGTATCAGTATGAACACACCTACCAGCGGAAAGGTGAGAGAATGACTGAATATATGAGGCGCCTAGATACGATTCTGCACCAGATACTCCTCAAGAAAGGGGCCGAACCGGCCGAATTAGATAAGATCCGAATAAAACAGATCCTGAGGGGCGCTCAACCTCTAGATCCAGTGATGCTGCAGCTGAGAAGCAGGGAAGGTAATCAAGAACTGAAGTACCTGAAACTGATCCAAGCTGTCAGAGAGGAGGAGGCTTTACTGGAAGAAAAATCCTTCAGGAGAGGAGAAAGAGCTTACGCGCAACCTGTGAGGCATAACGAATGTTTGCAGCCTGAAAGTGACTCGTTGGATACCTATGGATCCGACCTGGACGAACAAGAGCATCTGATCACTTTTAAATCCACAGAGAAGGCTGTCAAAGAATTAAACCTCTCTGCAAATGGTGAGTTGCACAAAACTGTTAAGAAGGTACAAGAAGCTCAAGCTGAATTGCAACAGGCGCACGCGGAACTGTGCCGAGTATTGCTGAAGGTGACAGAGACACAGACAGAGATGCAGAAGTTCCTTCCAGACATGCAGACAACCGGAGTTGCTGTGGCGTCTAGCCAGGGTCCTTCAACCGAATCACAGCAGGTGACTGCGTCTCCGCTTTCAAAGAAGAGATGTTTCAGTTGTGGAGAAATGGGCCACTTCCGCGCACAATTCAAAAGCCAAAAGCCTGAAGGAAATAGAGTTGAGGAGTTCTTGAAAGCCTTGGAAGGGCTGTTATCAACCTCACCGACGGGAAACGCCAGAGGGCACAAGTGAAGGAGCAACCTAGGTGCCCGAAGGCTGAAACCCGCTCCAAAAATCAAGCCAGGACTAAGAGGGCGAGAGGGCCCAAAGTCTGGCCAAGAGCCGAGCCTGCCAGGACTGAAAGAGTCACTCCCTTAGCATCCGGTCCTACGTCATGGGGAAGCAATGCACACCCAAAACCTGCACGGGCCAAGAAGAAGGCCAGGGTACAACAAACTGGGTCTAAATGTCCTGTTGCCACCACCAAGTTTCCTGACCAGCTGATAGGTCCTTCCCCTATTGTGCCAATCCAAGTGGAGGGAGTCTACACTTAAGCTCTGTTGGACTCAGGGGCTCAAGTGACATTGATTTACAGAGATTTCTATGAGAGACACTTGAAGCACATACCTCTACAGAAATTGAAGGATCTGAAAATCTGGGGTATCGGAACTGAGAAACTCCCCTATGACGGGTATCTACAGGTGAAGTTGGAGATCGGATCCAAAGTCATTGGACAGTCTAGAGGTTGTGATGCATTGGCCAATGCGTGTCCTCGGCCTTCAGGGGCAAACAGGAGTTCCATGATAGTGGGGACGAATACCGATTTGGTGCGACGTCTCCTGACACCTATCGTACTGGAAGAAGGTTCTACTAAAGGAGTACACCCAATATTACGTCCAGTCTATCAGAGAATGGTCGAAGAACAGAAGGCACCTGCTGAAGTGGGGCGCCTGTGGAGATTGGAAGGAACAGAGAAGGTTCTGCAAGCAGGAGAAGTAACGAGTTTCCGGGCTTCAGTCAAGTTGAACGGATCGCAACCAGGGCCCTATGTAGTACTGGAAACCGATTTTAATCATGGGAGTGAAGCCGGAGTAGAAGTAATCCCTGAAATAATCTCCACTAAAGCTTTGAAAAGAACACGAGGAAGAGTCTCAGTCAGCGTGTGCAATGTGTCTGATTCTCCAGTAGTCCTTAAAGCACGAATGCCTATCGGGCAAGTAGCGTCCGCTACGCCCCTCTCTCCTACCGATTTAGGAGGGGGAGTGGATAAAGAGATTCCAGATGAAAGATTCTACCCCAAGGACGCTCCCATTTCACCTGAATGGAAGAAACGTCTTCAGTCCCAAGTTCTAAAGTGGAGAGACTTGTTCTCGAAAGATGAGTTCGACGTAGGCCTAGCTAAAAGTACTGAGCACCGCATTCGATTACAAGAGGACAAGCCGTTTCGTGAAAGGTCAAGACGAGTTCGGCTGGGAGACTTGGATGATCTACGAGAACAGCTGAATGAACTGCAAAGAACCAAGGTGATCCAAGAGTCCAGGAGCCCATATGCATCTCCAATAGTAATGGTCCGGAAGAAGAATGGTTCTGTCCGCCTATGCATAGACTATCGCATGCTGAATCGGAGAACCATCCCAGATCAATATGCTACTCCTCGGATAGAAGATGCCTTACAGTGTTTGTCTGGAGCAAAATGGTTTAGTGTCCTAGACCTGCGAAGTGGGTATCACCAGATACCAATGCATCCTGAAGACAAAGAGAAGACTGCGTTCATCTGCCCATTGGGGTTCTTCGAATTCAACAGAATGCCTCAAGGCCTTACGGGGGCTCTAGCCACGTTCCAATGGTTAATGGAGAAGACAGTCGGGGACATGAATCTGATCGAAGTATTAGTGTACCTGGATGACATAATTGTGTTCGGGAAGACTCTGGAAGAACATGAACAATGTTTGGAGAAGGTCTTGAAGAGGCTCCATGAAGAGGGATTGAAACTATCTCTGGAGAAATGTCAATTCTGTTTACCGTCTGTTACGTATCTGGGACATGTGGTCTCAGCAGAAGGCGTTTTGACAGATCCTCAGAAGTTGGAGGCCGTAGCTTCTTGGCCTAGATCCCGAAACATTACTGAACTTAGATCTTTCTTGGGGTTCTGCTCTTATTATCGAAGATTTGTAGGAGGATTCGCAAAAATAGCTCAACCACTGAACAAGCTCCTACAGAAGGAGAGCACAGAAGAAGGCCACAAGGTCTCCAACCAAATCCGTCAGCCCCAGGGCCAAGGAAAGCTCGAGAGTCCATCCAGGGAGAATGGACCAGTCAATGCGAAGGTGCTTTTACGAAGCTTAAAGAGAGTTTAACTCGAGCTCCTGTCTTGGCCTATGCGGACCCTCACAAGCCGTACGAGCTACATGTGGATGCCAGCAGAGAAGGTCTAGGAGGAGTCCTATATCAAGAGTATGGTGGATTGCTGAGGCCTGTAGCGTATGTGAGCCGGAGCCGTATGCCTTCAGAAAAGAACTATCCTACCCACAAGTTGGAGTTCCTAGCCTTAAAGTGGGCGGTGGTAGACAAGCTAAAGGACTATCTGTATGGGGCTGAGTTTGTAATAATACGGATAACAATCCTCTTACCTACGTCCTTACTACTGCAAAAATGGACGCAACGGGACATCGGTGGTTGGCCGCTCTGTCACGGTTTCGGTTCAGCCTGAAGTATCGCCCTGGGGTGAATAATCGAGATGCTGATGCTTTGTCGAGAAGACCCTACACTACAGAATGGACTCAGTTAACTCCAGACGGGGTACAAGCTTTGTGTCAAGGGGCAGAGTGCGGGGTCAAGGGAGGGATTGAAGCGGAGGCCATAGGAGTCATGGCTGCGGCTGTTACGGAGTTCTACTGCAACCCTACGCAGTTGAGGGATGAAAGTCTGCCTACCTTTTCAAAACAGGACCTGAAAGCTGATCAGGCTAGAGACCCTTTAATTGTGTTAACCATAAAGGCCCTAACTGCGAACCAGCGGGAAATTCTGCTGACCAATTACCCAGATGGAGCCACATTGGTCTACAAAGAGTGGGAACGGTTGAAGATGTTGGATGGGGTGGTCTACCGAAGGGGCCCCTCAACCAATGCTGAAGAGACCCAACAGTTGTTCCTTCCCAATAAACATAGGGAGAGTGTACTGCGATCGCTACATGATGAGCATGGACATTTGGGCGCAGAAAGGACTTTTAAGCTGGTGCGAGACAGGTTCTATTGGCCTTGCATGAGAGCTGAAGTGGAAAGTTACTGCCATTCATGTCTGAGGTGTATTCAAAGGAAGACCCTACCGACCCGAACCGCTCCAATGAGCCATCTGCAAAGTCAAGGACCCATGGATTTGGTGTGCATTGACTTCCTGTGCTTAGAGCCGGATGCTAGTGGGCAGGGAAATATTCTAATAGTGACTGATCACTTCACACGTTACGCCCAAGCCATTTCTACAAAAGACCAATGCGCTCCGACAGTGGCGAAGGTTCTGATGGAAAAGTTCTTTGTTCACTACGGCCTACCAAGGAGAATACACTCTGATCAGGGTAGAGACTTTGAAAGCCGGTTTGTTGGGCAATTACTGGAACTGCTGGGAATCCAAAAGACCCAAACTATACCATATCACCCTCAAGGTGATGCTCAGCCCGAAAGGTTCAATCGCACACTACTAAATATGCTGGGGACACTGTCAAACACAAAGAAGCAGAGCTGGAGTCGTCACATAGCTACGCTAGTAAATGCATATAACAGTACGGAGAGTGACGCCACAGGATACTCACCGTACCGTCTTATGTTCGGAAGAGAAGCTCGACTGCCGGTT
Source organism: Leptobrachium leishanense (assembly GCA_009667805.1). Taxonomy (NCBI): domain Eukaryota; kingdom Metazoa; phylum Chordata; class Amphibia; order Anura; family Megophryidae; genus Leptobrachium; species Leptobrachium leishanense. Next base: position 14,592,303 of record CM019064.1, read on the forward strand.
GATTTGGCGTTTGGGCTATCTCTGGACCAGCCATCGGTAGCTTCCCATAGAAATTACGTGGATAGACTTCGAAAGAATCTGGCCTCTGCGTTTGAACAGGCCCGTTTGACCTCAGGAAACAGGGAACAAAGGAATAAACGGAACTATGACTTGAAAGTTCGGATACAGGATCTACAACCCGGTGATAGGGTTTTGTTGAAGAACTTGGGTACTGCTGCAAGGCACAAGTTAGCGGATAGATGGAGTTTTCAGGTCTACATTGTCTGCAAGCAACTGCCTGGTCTGCCGGTGTATCAAATCCGGCCAGATGGAAAGACTGGGCCTCTTAAGAACTGGCACCGGAATCATTTATTACCTTTGAGAGAGGCTGTGAGGATACCAGTTGGGGACGAACTTTCTCTGCCGAATCCGCCTGCTCCACGTTTGCCTCCCGTTACTCAGTCTCAGCAGACCTGGGCTATCGAAGAGAGCGAAAGGGACAGTGAGGAAGAAAGTTTTTGTCTGGACTGGATGTGCTCACAGGAGTCTGAAGAGGTTATCTTGGTTCCTGAATGGTGGGAAAGTAATTTGAGGCCTGAGGCTCCTGAATTTCAGTTAGAAGTCCCCGAGGCTATTGAAATCCCTGTAGTTCCTGAAACCAAATCTTATGACTACAGTTCTATGCCTTCACTGGAAGGATCATACTCCGAAGAGATGTCTGCTTCAGTGGTAGAAAGAAGAATTGAACCCGCACCTATAGTACTTCCACCTGAAGAGGAACTGATTGAGCCAGAACCAAAATGCTCTGTTTGACCGCCCCAGCGACTCACCTACGATTCACCAGGACATAGCACTGAAGAGGCCGTCACCACAGTGCGAAGGTTGCCCGAAGTGTCTGCTATGTTAGCTGAGGTAGTCCAAAGCATGAGTCAACTTGAGGAAGTGCATCTAACCCATTGTATGCTTGCTGCTGAGCCTGTATATGTTGCCTAATATATGTGGAAAATGTAATGCAACTGTTGTACCTCCTTGGAGAGACCCAAGAGTTCTAGGAGGGGGAGAGTGTAGC